>JAFIRS010004242.1:0-94479 GCA_018342105.1 Gonioctena quinquepunctata | reverse complement strand
ATTTCCATTATCATCATCGCTGGTTGAGTCTTTGTTATCATTCTCATGTTGTTCAGAATCTTCTGCAGCATCCGTTGATTCCGTCCTTTCTCTAAAAGATCTCTTCTTTTCATGTGTATCGAACATCAGTAGATCGTCCAAAAACGTATCTAAATATTTAGGAATGTCTGAATTAACATTGCCGAGGAAGCTGACAGAAGAAGGATAAGTTTTAACTTTGTACTGTTTACTTTTAATTTGTTTTCGAATTAGTTCAGCAGCAGTTCGGATAACGCGAATATCTTCATCTTCTTTGCGTTGTTCAGAATGCATATACCACATATCGTCTAATGGTAAATAACCAGAACCACAATAATTAACTACACTTTTGTTCCCAACTCCTGTAATCGTAATGTCATTACCGAAATGTTCTTGTAAATGACTTATTAGAGTTCGCGGAGTCGGTTGATATTTCATGATTTTTCTGAGTTCAGAAATAGTGAATTGACATTCTGAATTGTTTTCTATATAATCAAAAACATATTTCAATGATTGTTCGAGAGGAGCTTCCTCTTTATCATCTTTATTAGTGGGAATCAGTCTAAAACTATTGAAACATTTAAGATGATAACGTGCTTTCACTTCTAATAACGAATCTACACGGGTTATTAAATCTGTAACTTTTCGCCAAGTGAGTCATTATGTTTTATATTATATATATATATATATATATATATATATATATATACATTTTCCGTATATCATCTGAACGTACGACTTGTTTTTTACGCAAACTCTGATAATAATATTTTTGGCAGAATAGACATAATTTACAAACGCAAAAACAGTAGAACCACTGCGTGTAGAGTGTGCTAAAACAGATGAACCAGAAGACTCAGAATCAATTTTTTCCTATAACAATGAGTAATTTGTTCGACACTTTTCATGAACTTGGATTTCCGTTTTTCCTTCTAATGTTTTGTATTTTTTATCGCCAATGTTTAAACTACAATCTCGCAATGAATTTATTCCACGTTCTTTAACTGTCTTCCCTTCTTTGACACCAATAAAAAATTTCTCACAAATAAAACATTTCACAGAGTAGTCCATTTTAAGCCCGAAAAATTTATTTTTTTTTATCTTGCTTTCTGTAGTTTTGTAAATTAATGAAAGAATATTTTCAACACACTAGGAGTAGAAGTTAAACACCGAACTGTTCTGAGTAACTGCTAGACTGAATATGAGTCGCTCTGTCAGTTAAAACAGGAATATAGGATCAGGTAGAAGAAATCTAACAAAGGAAAAAACCTTCACAAGGAACATCTGCTCGTTTTAACGGTTCAATTTGAATTAGTGATTCACTACAATATCCGAGAAAAAGAATGGGCTACTATAGATAGAATTCAAAACGTATTATAAGTTCATTTATATCACATTATCATTAAGTTAACTAATTAGTGAAATGTATGGAGTCACACAAATTAGTGACAGTTGAAATTATACTTCATGCTTAATAATTTGGAAAATATACTTGAAAAAAATTTAAAAATTAGAAAATGAATTCAATTATTATTTTAGTAAATATTATTTTAGTGAATAAATAATTAAACTTTAGCAGAATATTAATAATTCTAGTGATAAATGAATGAAAATGATCAATAGCTGAATGTAAATTAGGTAAGTATAAATGTAAACTAGTATATTATATATCTATGGTTGATTATGTTGAAAAATTTTATAACATCTAATCTAATAACAATGGTATTTTGGGAAAGTATTGGTAATTTGTAGTGAATTTGGAGTTCCTAGATCAGACTGAGGTTATCTGACTGATGATTCAAATTCATTCATGTTCTGTAGTTCTCCTAATATAATCTATGCATCAAGGATGAGTTTAAAAAATTAAAGTATAAGTTCGTCAGCTGAATTTTTTCTATTGTATCTTTCAAATGAAAGATAATTTCCAGGATCAACTGGATTTTGTCCTTTTCATTCAAAAGGTATGAAACAATCGTTTAAATCGCCCAAATATATGAAAGTGTACAATGAAAAAAAGAGATTGGCTGAAGAACTATTCCTTGGATGTTTATTCGACACATAAGGTGGTATCAGTCCATAATATATTATGTGTCAAGTTTTTCATTTATTTTTCATGTTACTATTATAATATAAGCAACAAATTGATTCTTCAACATATTTGAAAAGTACTTCAAATTTATTAGTACGGGAATTCAATCAAAAACTAGGAATACGCTTCTTAGATGAAACGTATATAGATTTTCGAATTTTTTTTCCAATAACGTGGGAATGATCATGAAAACTTCTTTCAAAATACAGAATCTTTATGAAATAACATTTATTAAAATACAGAACTTTTATGTTAAATTACAGAATATTTTTGAAATTTTGTCGTAGTAGGTACATGAAATTGTTGAACTACATTGTTTTTGTTATTTTTTGAAGTTTTCGAAAAAAAATATAATGATTAATATTATTTGTTTAAAACAAATTGTTGAGTTAATAAACAATGAGATTGTTTATAAAAAAAACTCATTTCTCTGTTAATTCATTGAAAGAGGTCAATGATGATTTTTAAGAATAAAAAAAAAACGATATAAAAATAAAAAAAATTATTTAAAAAAAATATTTTTTTAATATAATTTACCTATGCAATAAATGGTAAATTTTTTTTTTTAAAAAATTTTTATAACAATTTCTTAACAAATGACGTAAACATTTTTTTTCCAATGATTAATCAATACCTATATCAGATGCGAAAACAGCAATGATAAGATATTAGTGAAAACAATTTTTGATAACATTTTTTAGAAATTTCATTTTTTGTTAATTTAAAAAAATTAATTAAAAAAAATTTAAAATTTTTTTTGCATTGCTTCGAGTACCTGAATTAAAAGAGCTCCACAAATAAAAATTTTATAGACCAATTATTTAAACTTTTATGTCGTAATTTATAAAAACAGAGATTGGAAAAAAATTTATTAATTTACAATGGTGTAACTCTTTGAAAAATCGACATGAAAAATTTTTTTCTACCGAGGTTTTATTCGTTCAATTGTCTAGATCAAACCATAATTCATTCAAATTTTTTAATTGTTATTTAATACTATAAAAAAATTATTTTAGGTGATATAACGGCTTTTTAGACGGTGCGCCTATGCCGTAACAACCTCGCGGAGCCCTATTTTGAGCGTTAAAAAAAAATTATAAATAATAGAGATAAAGTTCCGGTAGGAAATTTCCTCCTCTTCCAGGATCTTTTTTCATAATTCCTTGAATATCATTATTTTAGAAATTATTAACGAAAAACAAAATAACTTTTTTTTTAATCTTATTTTGGTAATAACAATCGCAATTTTTTACGTGCTAATAAACCCCTAAAAACATTCTTCTAGACGTCATTACGAATCGAATGAGCTATCGTCATATTTTAGGAGCTTTATATCTATTTAACACGTTTTTGAACTTGTGATTGACTAATATTCGAAACTGATAATTTAAATATTTGGATACATCAATAATTTGATATTTTTGCATAAATCAATAATTTGATAGCTTGAAATTTTGATATTTCAATATTGAATACTTTGATATTTGCTATTTTAATATTTAATACTTTGCTATTCTGATACTTGTTTGACATTCTGATACTTGATAGTTTACGTTGATACTTTTTTTGCATTTCGATGCTCGAATGCTATTGTTGTGTTGAAACTTGAAGTATTTGATATTTTACTTAGATTCAACTGTTCTATTTTTCTGTTGTTAATGTGTACTAACAGATACATATGACCGTGATTGTTGATCTTTGTTGTTACATAGTAAATCAATAAATTACTTAGAGTCATTCTTCGTATTTCATTTTTGTGTTTCAATCCTTTGGTGAATTGAGGATTGAAAAAGACTATTATTGGATGTTTGGAGGGGAATAGATTCACCTGGCGCCCATTTCCAACTTCACTAATTTCAGTGAACACTTAATGTACCTTCCCATGTTCACTGTTGCTTAGCCGCAAATATCCTGAGACAAATACAAGCTAGTGTGTTGTACGGTTTCAACATATTGATGGAACATTTCCGAGAATTTTATTGAAATACGGTTTTCCATTTTAGAGATTATTTATTTGAACTTGGTTATTCCAGTTTCTCATGGGGTAGAACAAACGACTTCATTCTCAATAATTATTCCTTTCTTGTATCAACACGATGTTACATCTATCATGTTAGTATATTAACATCGAAATGAAATAGTGCGTAGTTTCAGACGGCAGACAAATTATGAGCATGTATCTGCACAAATGAACCTCCCCTTTCAAGCCATTCTTCATCTGGAACGATCCAATAAAATATGGAGTACATACACGTAACATGAACTATGAAATTATTGAACTACGAAGATCAACCTTTCAGAACATATACCGCCGATATTAATTACTACTTGTGTAATTACAAAACTTCCTTAACGATACTAGTGCTACAGAAATGTGAACGGTAAAATATAAATTGATTCATAATGGGTGGGATCGAAAAACTAGTGGTTAATTTTGTCATGCCAATGAATTCCCATGTTTCGAATGCAATATCGAAGACGCAACATGTTTTTCAATAGAAAAACCCAGAACACAAGTGTCTACATGACCAAGGGAAGAAAAGATTTTGAACCCTAATAAGAAAGGTGGTTCCATTTTTTGTGTTAATTTTCTGATAAATTATGTCTAATACCGCATGACATCGGTACCTATATCTATAGTCTACTTGAAGTCTTGAGAAACATGAAATATCTGGTCTAGGGTTGATTTGATCCGGGATAACGTCTAGACTAAATATCATATTCGTAGGAAAACACTTTTAAAATTTAAAATATGTTCATTTGAAAAAAATGGAGTTACATTTTTTACAGATATTTTCTCACAAAAAAAAAATCCTGGAGCTTTATCCCAATTATATATACGTGTAATTTAATGTTGCAAATAGAGCTCCGAGCCGCGAGTGAGGCGGATCTGTACTGCTGTGATACCGACAGTATCACATACACAAACAATTTTTACAGTATTATATATAATACTTTTCAAATAACGGTAATGGTGAGGATATATTGAAGAATATGATCTCACCGAAATTTTTTGTCAAGAGTCAAGTTATACTTAAATTAGGTCTTCGATTCATACTCAAAAAGATTTCAATCCATTTTAGATACCAAAAAATGCAATAGAAAATAACGGTTTTTGAGCATTTTTTCAAATATCTGTTAACAAATGGATTAATTGTTTTTTTTTTTTCAGAATATATACCGGGTGTCAAAAAATTTATTAGACAAGTCATAACTTGGTGTAACAAAAAGGTATGTGAAGAGGAGAGTTTCCGCATTTTTTTACTTTCCGGTCACTTCTGGTTTTACCGGAATTGGCTTGGGTTCTGAATTTTATAATGGAACACCCTGTACATAGTAACATTCTTGGATTTTTGAGAAAATTCTGGATCAGAATGTTACATTTTAAAAAGTTTTTACGCCTACTTAATTTTTCAGAGTCACTTTCAATATTGCATCTGAGTGGCCATGATTAGACGTAAACTAATCTGAGGACCTCAGGTGATGTCAGAAAATTACAACCGCAAAGTTTTAGTGACTAGTATGATAGATAGAAATGAGACAAGTTGACAAAATTACATTTTCGTGTATACTATTATTTTTTAAACGGCGAACATTTTTTGACAAAGACTTTCCGAAAAACGGATTTTCTTACGAATCTAACGATACTAATTTATTTGCGATTGGATTGAAAATAACAACATAATGTAAATATAACTAATGAAAATACTGGATAATAATGTATTGACTTTTATCAAGTGTGCCATGGATAATAATTTATTCACTTTCACTGTAGTGAATTTTCAAAGTGCATTCCTCCTTGTTCAAGATACATTTCAACTCGTTCAATTGTTTCTTTTTACACGTTTCGTAGCATTTGAGGCGTTATACTTCTAAATGCCCGTAGAATTCTTTCTTCTAGGATTTTAAGAGTGGCTGGGGCTGTTGCATAGTAAACCTTTTCTTCAACATATCTCCAAATGATGAAATCGACTACAGTGAGATCCGGTGAGCGAGCATGCCACCAAACTGGACCATTGGTTGCATTAAATTGATTATTAAAATGCCGAAAAACGCAAATTTTTAGTTTCGGTTACTAGAATGTTTTTTCCATTTGATAAATTTTCTAATTTCAACGAAATGAAAAGAGTTCTTGCATACGTGCTAAGATTCAATGGGGAAAATTGTAGGGTAAAATTCAAAGTCAAAGTTTTGCTTCCGATTATCTTAACAGTTGATGCAGTTGAATTCTGAGTTTTCATTCTTTTCTTTTCTCTAATATTGATTCTTTTATTTTGTTTTAATTTTTCCATATTATTTATGTTATTTGTATTCTTGAGTTATAGCTACAAAAATTCTTCATTATTTTGTCCTTTTTTGTTTCTAATTGTTTATGCATTTGTAAAAATTCTTTTTAATTTTCTTCAGATTTCTAATGCATTTCATTTTCCATCCTTTCCATATTTTCTTCCATATCTCCAATTTTTCCTCTTTATTCATTCTGCATACTTCCCATTTTCTCTTCCATCCTTTCCTCCATTCTTCCCATACTTTCTCTCATTCCATCATTCATTCTTTTTAATTGAATTTTCATCCATTCTTGATGTGTTTTCTTTCAAATCCTCTTTCCTACTTTCTTTCATTTCATTTTTCATACCCTCCATTTTTTCTGAGTTTTATTCTTTATCCTTTTTCAGACTTACAATTCATTTGAGTTTTCTTTCATTCTTTCTACCATGAAATCCACCATTTTCTGAAGCTTACTGTGTACTCTCATTCTGTGTTTCACTCCCTCTCACATTACTACTCTCTCCTTGTTCCTGATCACCCCTCTCTCTACCTTCTGCACCTTCTTCCAAACAAACTTTTCTACCATCTCTCAAATCCATTTTCTCCACACTTTAACAAATATATCAATACAAGAATTCCAACTTCGCCCACTTTACTGTTATCTCCCCACGTTGCTGTTATCGCTCCTTGTTGCGGCGCCAATTGTTGTGATAGGCTCTTCATCTTTATTTATATTATGATAAATTTGTTTCAGTGATTTCCTTTTTATTTAATAATTTCGAAAAGTTCATATCATAACAAAAATTAAACTCCCTTGTCTTACCCTTTTTCAACACTCTTTTCACCTTATCCCAGCTCAGTCGGTACGCCTATGGAGTCTGAGTCATCTCTGTTCTCAACGGCAGGTTCAGTAGTGCCAACTTGGTGCGCTGCTCGATGTCAAATGGTGCTATTTTGTGCGATGATTACGGTTAGATGTTCAATAGATAAACACAGAATGCAAAAAATTCGTCGAATAGTTGTTTTTATTGAAATAATTCCTTGAAACTGACCTACTATGTGAAATCTAACTTATCTTACTAAAACAGTAATCTGAAATGGCAGAACTAGTAAAAACTAGTTAAATGAACGTTTGAAGGTTATGAAGAGTCTGTGAGCATCAAAAAATCATTAAATGTTCAAAAGAAAGGACACAAGTGATCAAATAACCAATATGAATTTCTGGACCTGATACGTTGCACTTTATTTAGTTGTGAAAATCTGATGTTGCGAATTTTTTTGTTTCGTTTACTTTTTGGGGAAAGCAACCTTTTATTTAGTTCCGCCTGTTCCGGTGTCTGTGTGTCTGCCTGCCTGTAATCAAATCATGCAAGATAAATGTGACCCACTTCTAATCGTCCGATTGTTTTGAAATTTGGCAGGTCTACATAATTCCGGTGACAATGTATTATGAATTTTCCGTTAGGAAACAAAACAAAATGGCGGCTTTCATAAGGCGAACAATTTTTGTGATCAGGTCCGATTCTATTCAAAATTGGTATCTAGAGATTTTCGGGGTCGGATTACTGAACTAGTTATTCAACATTATAAATATTGAAAAATGAATAAACGAAAAAAATAAAACAAAAACAAGCTTCCATTAGTTGGTAATGAAAACAAAACTAAAACGTTGAAAATAAAAATTACAAAAAAAAATCAAAGACAAACTTTTATTTATACAAATACACTATAAAGGAAGAAATAATTTCTTTCATCGTTTGATCTAGGTTATTCGGTGAGTAACAGATCAAATGCTTGCCGCGGATACAAAATAGGTAATCTTGCGCGGCAAGATTTTGAATCTGTTACTCACAGAACAACCTAGATCAAACGATGAAAGAAATTATTTTTTCCTTTTCCGTGCCTTTGTGTAAATGAAAGCTTGTCTTTGATAAAATTTCATTTATAATTTTTTTTGTTTATGGAAACATGTTCTTTTTCGTATCTTTTAAATTTTTTCAATTCAAATCAAACTCTTATTCGGTTACTGTAGATGACATCGGAGATTTTTTTCCAGTTAACAATATATCTGACTGTGTCCTGATCCAAGAAGACCTCAACAGATTTTGTAAATATTATATTGAAAATTTATTGATTTTAAATTTCGAAAAATGCTATAAACTAACATTTACTAGAAATCTCAAAATGTTTTTATATCATTTCTACAAAGCTGATTTTTTTTTTCTTGTTGTGTTGATATCACAAGTGAACAAAATGATAGTGTACCGCCTCAAAAGCGTTGCCATCAAAGGTCTACCACCCACATAAGGTGTTGAAAATACAAACTTGTTCGACTATATTCTACAAGGCTGAATTTTCTTTTCTCCATTAGTTTATTCAATAGAATGACCAGAAAATTCAGTCTACTTGAAATCTGATGATATTGAAGCCTTGGTAGACTCAATGGAATGCACGGTCTCCCAACCGCAGCCACTTCGCCGATCCGTTACAGGACGCTCTAAATTATTGCATTTACCGGCATCAATTGAAAATCTACACAACATTTTTTTTCACAAGCAGTTCATTTCACTTATTACTGGATAAGCGTCGTCTACTTCCAGAATAAGGTGAGTAAAGCCGGCGTCTCACGGCACGAGACTTGACGAGCTTGGAGGATTGTGCTTGGAGCACAGGAGTGGAGTTAAGGCAATCTTGAACCTGAGTGGTCTCACGGGGTGTAGAATTTGACCGACTTGTCGTCTACCAGTGACTGGGGGTTGGTACACGAGCCTAGGAAGGGATGCAATGTCCAGTGCAATAGTTATTCAGTTTAGAACGAATAGCGAGGATAGCACGTGCAGCATTGTATTATAATTTTTTTTTGTGGGTGCAAATGACATTGTTTTTCTCATATGAAGCTAAGAATTCAATTACTCCATGTTGATACACAATACTCTGCCACCAACAAACTCTATCTCTCTCTCTCTCTCTCTCTCTTCGAAGTCACCGGTCTCTCGTCGTAGCCAATACTGTCGACAAGAACCCTCGCGCCGTGAGACCGCTCAACAAGCCATACAGTACGAGCTTGCTAGTCAAGCCTCGCGCCTTTGATGTTTAGAGAATTAACCGACATTTCATGGGCACGGTCGAGCCACCTCGAGCTTACGCTTGACAAGTCGAGTCGACCAATCTCAAGACGCGAGACTTGACGAGTTCGTGGGGATCAAAAAGACGGTGAGCCAAAGAAAGAATGGATCTTTTCGTGACTTTTTCTATAACTATATTTCTGTACGATTCAAAATTCATTTGAATCTGTTCCAATGAAGACCCAAAACTGAAGTCAAATTCTCTTCACTTGTTTTTTATCATGTTATTCTGTTAAAGGATGTTCCCACCCTCGTAGATCAAATTTGCCTTCTACATTACTTGAGTGGACTCTGAAATGAACTGTTGAAGTTTCTCTCCATTATTGACACAAGCAATACAGGTATCTACGTGAATGCTATTCATCAGCTTCGATATGACCCAAAAAGGAAATTTCGAGTTTTCTCTAGACTGATAGCGTGAATTTTCCAAATGATGTTTGATCACTGCTGTCAAAAAAAATGGACTAGAAGTCACCCCATATATATATATATATATATATATATATATATATATATATATATATATATATATATATATATATATATATATATAACATACTTTGTCTTGGTAATGCATATTGGTGAATTCCAGATTAGTATGGAACTGCGTAAAAGCCTTTCAAAGAGTAGGTAGAGACAACAGAATAACTCTGCTATGAGTCCCTGGACCTAAAGACTTCGAAGGAAATGGAAAAGTCGACCTTCTGGCAGAAGAAAGCAATATGAAGGAGTACATAAGAGCAGAGCCCTTCTCCGGAATATCAAAGAGCATAACCAAAGAAGTGTTTTCAGACTGGATTGAGCAAAAAAACGCGAGTACTGGAATGAAACAGTGGAACAAGTCCACTCGAAGGCATTTACACCAACTCCTTCAAAAAGAAAAACAGCAGCACTGTTAGAACTGAATAGGAAAAACCTGAGGATTATAACGCAGCTACAGGTCACTGTCGACTGCGAGAATATCTTCAAAGAATCGGACTTGCGGAAAGCGCAGAGTGTCGCTTTTGCCACGACAAGGAAGAAACAGGAGAGCTCATGTTGTGCAGATGCAAGGGCTGGATTATGGGCAGCTACAGCTCAAAGACCTGGAAAACCTATCACCAAGCGTCATCATCGACTCCGTCAGAAGCGCAGGACTTGAAGGTGAACTGAAACACAATGAGGATCGAGCCACAATAGAACTGAGAAGGTTGCAGTGGAAGGGGCGGTTATCGCCCCACTCGAAAAGTACCTTACCTGACATGACCTAACCTAAGCTAACCTAAGTGGAGTACGGAATGACAAACAACCTAAACTATGAAAATCATCATTATTGAATGATAATTTCCATTCAAATCGAGTCAAAAATAGAAGTTCAGTCAAGTGTTCATTCGATAATTAATTCGATTTCAAATCTTTACATGAATAACTTTGTGACATTTTGAGGTAAGTAGGATGTCTTTTTCAGGCATAAGCACCTCTTGGTATCACAGTGCTGTTCAAATCTGAATTTAACGAATCCCTGTCCAGTTTCTATATATTGTTAGTTTGCAACAAATAGGAGTGTCAATCTCGATCGGGAATAACATCATAACTCGATAATTTTCGCACATATTGCCGCCTGTGCGTTTGGTATTGTACAAAATGCCTATTTCATATATTGCTTGGATATTTTAGATTTCTATAGAATGCCTAGGTTGCCGGTAACATATATATATATATATATATATATAATTAACATGGCCTGACTGATCACTAACTTACGATCAACGCCCAGACCAAACCGCTGGACCTAACGAGCTGAAATTTGGACAGCGAATTCCTATGTTGACAAAAGTAACTACTTATACTTGAGGGGGGAAAAAAGTGAGGAGGAGGGGTGGGAGTTTGGAGTACTGTTAGTCTTCAGGTTAGTGTCATGGAATTTAGCTTTTCTCAGGCTTCTATTTTCAATTATTGCTCAAAGTGGACTGCCAATTTCAAAAAAAAAAAAATCGAAATCATCTCCACGAATGTTTCCTTCCGGAAAAGGGGGAGGGATACATATTTCAGACCTGAAAGGGGTCCATCTCCAGCCGTAGTAACTAGCTGTAAGTAAGTGATTCACATGAGTAAAGTATGTTCAATAAGAGGGCTGGATTACTCACATATGTGGGGGTGAACCACAAAATGGATTGAAAATTCAACTTCGAATGACATAGTACGAAGGGGATTTTTACGACCGACTTCCGAGGTGAGAACTCTGATAAACAAGGCAAGGTTAAAGTGTGCAATAATAGAGATTCAAAATGGTTGGAAATACCACTTCATGGTGAACGTGGAGTGAAAATCCACCGTGGTGATGTGTACTATCGTGAAGAAATCTATGAAACTGGCGACATACATGATCTGATTGGTAACAATGGTAATGTGATGTAATGTTTGAAGAGACAACTGTTGTAATGTAGAAAGAAGGGAAAGAGAAAGAGCACTTTGAAAGAGCCTATTGAATTGAAAAAGATCAAAATATCCCTATTATATATATATATATATATATATATATATATATATATATATATATATATATGATTGAGAAACCATGAAACAGGCTGTAGACGGATGGTGTGTCTTTTTGGATTCGTAACAGATTTCTCTCATTCTCGATATTTGTTTGCGTTAAACGCATCAGGAGTACGACTATTGATATCGTGGGTAGGCCTATCTGACACATTTGTTGGTGACCTGTTAATGTGCACGAAATCTCGTGATATTAAAATTCCACGATATTAGGTTTAAGCTTCACCGCACAGATTATAGATGTCACTATCAATAATCTGATGCAGTTCACATGTTCGTATTGGCCTAGGGCTATGAACCAACGAGAAATCTGATGCGAATTTGAAAGAGACCACAAGCCGTCCTGATGATTGGGAAACCATGAAACAGGCTGTAGACGGATGGTGTGTCTTTTTGGATTCGTAACAGATTTCTCTCATTCTCGATATTTGTTTGCGTTAAACGCATGAGGAGTACGACTATTGATATCGTGGGTAGGCCTATCTGACACATTTGTTGGTGACCTGTTAATGTGCACGAAATCTCGTGATATTAAAATTCCACGATATTAGGTTTAAGCTTCACCGCGCAGATTAAAGATGTCACTATCAATAATCTGATGCAGTTCACATGTTTGTATTGGCCTAAGGCTATGAACCAACGAGAAATCTGATGCGGATTTGAAAGGGACCACAAGCCGTCCTGATGATTGGTAAACCATGAAACAGGATGTAGACGGATGGTGTGTCTTTTTGGATTCGTAACAGATTTCTTTCATTCTCGATATTTGTTTGCGTTGAACGCATGAGGAGTACGACTATTGATATCTTGGGTAGGCCTATCTGACACATCTGTTGGTGACCTGTTAATATGCACGAAATCTCGTGATATTAAAATTCCACGATATTAGGTTTATGCTTCACCGCACAGATTATAGATGTCACTATCAATAATCTGATGCAGTTGACATGTTGAGGCAGAGGATATCGAGGACTGTACAAACAAAATGAAGAATTGAAAGGCCAAGCCCCTAAGAAAGTGTTATTGGAAACCATTGGGCTTGGCCCTCAACAGTACGATGAAGAAGCGCAAGGATGAAAAACACTTGGTAGTGAAGGACAAATCAACGGAGTCAACAAACAGAAACTATCCGTACATTTGTGGTTACGGTTAGCAGACCCTGCATTCCAGGGCAACAACCTCGTGTACAACCTTATTCGAAAATTATGTCCACAAGGGGGTGGAAAGGGGTTAGTGAATTTGTTGTAGTCATCAAAATGCATTACTGTCATTGTCAAATCAACTATGGAATTTCGGATACTGTTCTGAATAGACTAAACAAAATCAAAGATGTGGGGCTCTAAGATGACCTTTGTCAAACACTATGACTATTTCTTCTTTCATTGAATGATTGAACTTCTCTAGTGTGACTTGAAATCCTCGATGAAACATATATGAAATCAGATAGGAAGGGGTTTAAAATGAATTGGCTAGGTTTCTGAATTTCAGAATGAATGGATTTCATGATATTGGAGATATATATGTAACTTGACAATCGTTCGGCATTTTAAAGCTTACAAATGCAGAATGATAACTGATCCAGTTTTTATGTTCAAAGTTCCAACTGATCTTCACGATTCTCTCACGCTATAATATCGCATCTGTATACACATTCCTGCTAGAAATACTCGAAACATTATAGAAATACCAATTTATGCCGTAATTCTACATTCATAAGATTAAGTATTACCTTCGATGAATATTGTTACAATCTTGATATCTACTTATTATCTTTTGTTTCGTTCAAACATGTTAGGAAAATTTCCTCACCCATGTCAACATGATCTATTCGACCTTTCAATATTTTGAAAAAACGCATTATTCATAAGGACTCAATATATTTCATTCGAACTAACGTAGTGTTGTATATATCAGTGTATCAGCGGATCCTTTTCAGGGTTCTTCACCTGCATGTATCCCAAAGTTGTTATAAATAAATGAATTAATACATAAATCCGCTTGGCCAACATCAGTTACACCCTGATTATAACAGAACAGGTCAAAGCAATCTCATTTCAATAGATGGTTTGTTTTGTTTAGCAAATATTTTTTTCAATAATAGAGGCCGCTGTTTCGAAATTATCGATCACTCTTAATGATATTTCAAGTCAAATTCTTTCTACGCTTGGAGTTCCTGATTCCCTAGTTATATCTGCAGAAATGAAGAAATTCGGGGAGTTCTTCGGCTGCTGGTATTTCCAATGATGAAACGAAAACTTTGTGTTCTGCTGGCATTGTTGATAACAAGTGATAAACAATTACTGAGTCTTCCGGAGTAGTTCCACTGAATCGCATTTCCTGAATTTCATAATATTAGTGACGAAATTTTGAAATAATTAATATTGGACAACAGGAAAAGTTTTCTATCAGAAATTCCATGATCTAAAAGAATTGAAGAAGGATTGTGATATTGCTACTTTACTCCCAACTGCTCTGACAAAAATTCGAAAATACTTTGTTTTCTCATTGATAGTACTAATTTTTTGAGTACATATTTCAGAATGTTCGATATCATTGACAATTTTTTTATGACTAGGTACCTACATTGCGAACATTCCTCACAGCGTAAAAAACACAGTATGATAAAAATTACAGATCACTGAATTATCTGTAATGTCAGTGCATAATAGTAGAAAATATGAGGAGGAAGTGAATACTCGCCTGTTCGATCTAGCTACCCATTATTTGATGTTATATATCATCTTATAGCTCGACTACCTGTACTTAAATGTCAGCTTGCAATTAGGTGAGCTGAAAAGTATAAAAATGGAGTCTCAGTAGGAATTTGCATATTTCATACATAAAAGGAAATTATCGAACAGCGTAATTTGAGAACATTATTCCATAAGAGATACCTCCATAGCACATATGCAATGAAATTATGAATGGCAATTTTGAACAACACCGATATTTCGTGAGGGGTTATTTGTAATGGAATGATTCTTTTTCAGTATATTTGAAAACATTTAGTTTGATCACAATAATATAAGAGCGTCCTTCGAAATGATTGAAATCATGCAGTGTCTTTTTCAGTGGTATTCACAGGTTCAGAGCTCTGTCGCTTGGTTACTTAGATGAATTGGGTTGTTTTTCGATGTAACATCTTCATGTATGAAGCCAAATTTGCAATTTTATGATAATGTTTTTGAGGGACAGTGATGATTTCGAACGAGGCTTTCAAACAATTGTGATTGCACTTCACCATTTAATTATTCAATTATATTCTAGGCCTCGCTTTCAGTGGATGGAACGATATAGATTGTATTGCAAGTTGATTTTTTAATAACACAAACTGTAGAAACACAAACATTAATCAAATATATGGTAATTTCACATTTACAATATAACACTCAGAGCAAAGGTATTCATAGGTTTGCTGTGGAACTCTGCAAATACTTTAGAGTTTTCTGTCCATTGTACAGTCTAGTATGAAATATATGTTAAATTCTCCTTAAAAGGCCACAAATGTTGATGCACGTCTAGATCTTTGTTATGTGAAATGTTCACATTGGTTTGATCCATCTGCTAATTGTGAGGATACCACTTTGTTTTTCAGCAGTGTTGGTAGTATGAATATAATGAATATTATGCAGTAGAAATCATTGGTTTTATCTCTCCTGGAAGGGCAAATCAGTTCATTTGTCCCGATACGTTAACCCATTTCCAAAACTTTGGAAATGGGAACGTACCTTGATAGATAGGTAAACCACAACGAAAAGTATATGAAATTTAAAAAAAGATTATCTTTCGTTGGTAACTATTTGGGATACAGCTCTGTTTCCTTCTTCAGATATCTTGAATAATTCTCAAAATTGGACATTTATGTATACTGGATGTTCATTCCAGATATTTTATTGGGTACTGAATGTTCGATCATGTGCTCACTGGGTAATCACACTTCTGTATTCCATGTAGAGGTCTACGCAATCCTCCAATGTGCAGTGGGAAAACAACAGGATAATAATAGTAGAGGAGCAGATCTCAATTTTTTCTGACAGCCAGGTGGCACTGAAGGCTCTGAGCCAGGAAGTATGGACTCGTAAAGAGGAACTGACATTACTGGCAGAACCGATTTGGGGGCAGGGATTTGCAGGGAATAAAAGTCGACGAACTCGCAAGAAGAGGATTAAGAAACGAACCACGTTCAGGACAGACCCTCGGGGTACCAAAGCGCACGGCATGAGCGTCAGTAGGAGACTGGATCAGGCAAAAATACAAACAGCACTGGAATAATATTCGAGGAAACAGACACGGAAAAGGAGGCCCGTACCGGCCAAAAACAGCAGATCTGTTAACTTTAAACAGGAAGTAACTGAAAATCATTACGGGGCTCATAACTGTAATAAGGCCAGTAAAAGAGCACCTTGATAAAATGGCACAGTTCAATGGCGACCTAACATGCAGATTATACGGAAAGGAATCAAAAACACAAACTATGCAACTGCAGAGCCTGACATCGCAGGAGACAATTAATTTTTGGGCAATCAATTGGTAAACCGAAACTACACAGCACACACACCCATTGAAGGACATGTACTAACTCGTGCAAGCCACAAAATTACTGTGAAAGCAAACAACAGGCAAAATACAACGGTCGGAGATTATGACCAGGCGAGCCAACTGGGAGGAGTTTTCAGTGGGTAGATCAGAAGGTAAGGAACTCTCACACTAGCGTGAGGTGTCCATGAAACCTTTTGATCGCCAAAAAAACAGCAACTGGGTGAACGCTGAAGACAGGGCTTATAGTGGCCCTGAAAGGACCTGTTTAGGAATGTAACAGACCATTTCAGGAGACCAACAGTGCAAGTATGGATATCTGACAGTTTTTCTAGAAGTAAGGTATGGTTACCAACATCGAATACAGCTGTATCGGGCACAGTTGAAAACACGAGAACAGAAATTGGTGTGTATTCTGCAGGAGTTCGCAACAGCCGTACAGAGGCTGATCCAGCTGACCTATTCGAAGTCACTGGACTATTCCAAAAACTGTTGGCGCTGCAGGTATCTATTGACGGATTGAGAGAAAGTGAAATACAAATAACCCAGAGATTAACACACTTCAAGACTTGCAGTGAAGCTTTCGTTAGTTCCTTGGAGGTGAAAGCAACTTTCAATACCTCAAGGCCGGAAGTTCGTGCAGCGTCGATCAAAGAACTACCCCAGGAAGAGACATAAAGCGTTATTCTGGTACGATGCTCAGAATACTGAATGAATTGAAACCCAATAATAATAGTGAAGAAACTGTTTCAGATGTAGTGGAAGAAAATATTCTCAAAAAATAACTTCATTTTAATCGTGGATTTTTCAATTCACAGAAAAATATTTCTATCAATATTCAATTGAGAATGTTTCCCTTTTCAACATGAATACCCCACAAGAGGTTATCTTGACGATGGAAGATAGTGACTAAAGTTTATCTTTCAGTCGCAGATGATTCCACATCTGATTTTATGAATATCCTGTTTATATTTTCAACAAATAGATACTCTCACGTTCCCACTTATCGACGAAGACAGATTGCCAACACAGTCAAGGCAAACTAGTTCAAATTACATGACATCACTAATATCAGACTGCGACGTCCTTTTATTGAAATGCAATATCAAATAAGATTCCTAGGAATGGGTGCTTAAATGTGCACGTGCAAGAGACAAAAATCAAGAAAATGTATATATATGTACATATATACATATACGTATACACATATATACTCGGCTACGAGTCAGAGAGCCGGTCGTGAGTAGTTTGAAAAAAATTATATATTTGGGCACCACTAACTTTTGGCAGTAAAGTTAGAAAACTCCCGGATGTTTTGGGACCCACCCTGTACACTCAACTTTTACTGTTGGTATCAATATATCAAAAATCAAACAGAACTTTCTACACAATACTTTACTTGAGTATCAATCGAAGATAACATTCGGTGAAATTACTATTATTCAATTGCAGAACTTTATATGGTCAATGATGAAAATGTTACATGAACAACACCGATATAAAGGGATAGAGATTTTGATGGAATCAGTTTCATATAACAAAAATAATAATAATCAGGTATACCAGATATGCGCATATGAGGTTCACACGGATACCTGTGATATATTTATGGTGGTACACACCATCTATATTGGAATACGAAGGTCCCAAGTAAAGAATAATAACTAGATATATAAAATAATAATAATAATAAATCAGTTCGTAATGCTAGGCTTATCTGTAGGATCCTTGGGGCTCCACCCAAGAAAAGAAATCCAACGAAGATACTCGAAGAAGCTTAAGTACTCTAATCACTCGGTGGTATAACTCCAAAATGATGTTCAGTTTTGTTAACTAACGTCCTTGGTCACGTAAATGGTTAATAGTCAGCATCCAACCTCAACAGACATCTCATCATACGATTGAGTTTCACCAGGTACATAGGCGACAAGGAAAATCATTGATGGTAACCAAAAAGGAGTGCACGAAAACCCTGAAAAACGAATAGTGCATGAGAAAATGCGAGTAGCCAAACATCCCGAACACATGGATACAGAAAATATAATGAACTTACCTCTGGATGAGGGTTTGCATCACCTCAATTAAAAATCTTGCAATGGATGCTTCGTAACTGATCGGCAAAATTTATGAATTTCAATCGGTTGAAAATAAATCCTTTCTAGGAAGATAGTTCCTTCTCCAAACAACAGCAAAATCGGTATTCACCAACAAGAGAACTAAATAATCAGATTCGCAGAATCATATCCCACTATGTGGCTGAAAATCATTTCAGAGAAATTCGCGTAACTGTTCAACCAACTGAAAACACAATGGCCGAAATTCAACTGCCCATCTACAATATTCCTATTTTCGTACCACTACGAAATCCATCGATCGAAAACCTATTCAGAAAAACAATATATCGATGAATATTCTGAATTCGAACGATCGATAAGTGAATGCATATGCCATCTATGGCCCACGGCCTCCAAATAGCGAATTAGTTCCCTATGATAAGAAGTAGATCACTCATAAGCTGAAGACAGTTCTCAGAATATCCAACAGGTTGTTCTCGGAACCCTTATTATATTGAATCCTTTATGTGAAGAAAACCGTTTAAATTCGATTTTTCTATTCATTCCACTTCACATGGCACTTATCTATCTCTCCTTATTGTTTTGTTGAATTAATTACGAGGAAGAGGTCTGACAAAACGAAACGGAGTATTATAAAATAAAAAATGAATCGATTATAATGAGTTCAGATATATTGTTGTAACGAGACATTGAACCGTTACAAATTCCACCCATACTTCTTTGAAATTTTCGTAGAAAATTTCACATGAGTAAATAAAGAAAAATAATAACAAAAAATATGTATATACAACAAGTGATATCCTACCAGCTATTCGCGATGCATCATTATCCACAACTTATTTCGGACCTGGCTTTAAATCTTTGGCATGCCAGCTTCCACGAAACCTGCCATCGGGGTCTTTGAGCTCGTACACCCATGGTGAAACCTTTTTTAGAAGAATAAAATTTAGCTGCATCAGAGTGTACAAAATTTTTACGATAAACTTCATCGCCGACTTCATATTTTGCGTCTCTATGGCGAAGATCATAATAACGTTTATTCCTTTCTGCTGCCTTCAACAGTTTACCTTTGACCTCCTTATACAGCTGCTGTAAAGGTACGCTTCGATCACGTGCCAAAATTTCTTGGTCAACCGTGAAATCCCCGGAAGAATCAGGCACACCAATTTCCAAATTCATAGGAAATTCCCTACCAAAAACAACAAAATATGGGGTACGCCTCATAGACTCATGTACCTGAGTTCTGATCGCACATGCAACTTTAGATAACATTTCATCCCATTCTTTATGATTTTCACTCACATAACAACGAATCATAGTCTCCAAAGTTTTATTGACCCGTTCAGTTGGGTTTGCCTGTGCGTGGTAATTGGCAGTGAAAATCTGCTTAACCGCATAATTAGCAAGCAAATTCTTGAACTCCTTGCTTCGAAACTGACTACCATTATCGGAAAGTAGAAATTTAGGTGGTCCAAACATAAAAAATAAGTGATCTTCCACAGCCGTACATACTAACTTCGCAGTAGAATTGCGTAGGGGAATCACTAGAGAAAACTTGCTAAAATTATCAACTATTACTAAAATGAACTTGAACCCACGATTGGACCTAGGAAGAGGGCCTATCTAACTGGAAAGGTCTGTCTACAACCCTATGAGGTGTTAACAAACCGGCCGGCTTCCGCTGTTCCGGTTTGTTTTCACAACACACCTTACATCTTTTAACATGAGAAGATATATCTGCCTTCATTTTAGGCCAATAAAAATGCTCAGATACACGCTTGAAAGTTTTGAATACCCCAGGGTGTCCAGCCTGAGGATCATCATGACACTTCAACAAAATATCTTTTCGTTTATTCTTAGGAATAACGAGCTTCCAATCGTCATGAAAATCCAGACCAGGAATTTTCTTGAACTGGACGTACTTATAGAGTTTGGAATCAGAAATACGCCAAGTTGGAAAACGTAGGGGATTGCTATCAACGTCGTACAACATTCGGTCATACCATTTATCACTTTTCCCGAGATCCACATTGACAGCTATATCCAATGCATCGATGATAGGAACAGTTCGGGAAAGCATGTCAGGCACGACATTTTCCTTGCCCTTACGATGAACAAGATCGAATGAATATTGCTGAAGTTTCAAACTCCACCTGCCTAAGCGTCCCGTAGGGTCCTTAAGGTTGTTGAGCCAGCACAGTGACCAGTGGTCTGTTACAACGGTAAAGTGGGTTCCCTCTATATAAGGTCGAAGTTTTTCTATACTCCAAATCACCGCTAAACACTCCCGTTCAGTAGTGGAAAATTTTCTCTCCCATTTCGTGAGTGATCGAGACAAATAACTGACCACCCGTTCGCCAACATCAGGATGGTTTTGTGTCAGCACTGCTCCGATACCGTATCCACTTGCATCTGTCTGAACGATGAATGGCAAATCAAAATTAGGGCAAGCCATCACAGGGGCTGAAATGAGATGTTCCTTAACCTCTCTTAGCGCAGCTTCCTGACGTGGTGTCCAAACAAACTTGGTATTTTTCTTCAAAAGTTCAGTCAGAGGCTGGATAACCGTTGAAAAGTTGGGAATGAACCGTCTATACCAACTAGCAGTACCTATCAAACTACGGACCTCAGAAATTTTGGATGGGGTAGGAATTTGTAAAATTACTTCTACCTTGCCAGGGTCTACATGAAGACCATTTTCATCTACAACATATCCCAAAAATTGTAACTCTCTTCGACAAAATTTACACTTCTCCTGACTGAGAGTCAGCCCAGCGGATATGAGTCTCTCAAAAACCATAAACAATATTTTGATGTGCTGCTCAAATGTTTGCGTGGTAATAACTATATCATCAAGATACTTGAAACAAAAAGGCTCAAGGTCGACACCTAATACACGGTCAATCAATCTTTGGAATGTGGCGGGAGCGGTATTCAACCCAAATGGCAACCTTTTGAATTGAAACAGGCCCCTACTGGGAACAGTAAATGCGGTTATAGGGCGGGAGGACTCCTCCACTGCAATTTGCCAATAGGCGGACTTGATGTCAAGGCTGGTGAGATATCTAGCGTCCTTCAACCTATCCAGAATATTGGAGATGAAAGGAAGGGGGTATGCGTCATGTTTGGTAACCCTATTTACCTTCCGATAATCTACACAAAACCTCCAAGAATTATCCTTCTTCCTTACCATCACAATAGGACTACTCCAAGGACTTGAAGAGGGCTTTATAACATCCTTTCTGAGCATATCCTGCAACTCCCCATCGATATGCTTCATCAGGGCTGGCGAAACAGGGTAAAAACGCTGTTTAATAGGCTCACCATTGTCCAATAACTCGATTTTGTGTTCAACTATTTTGGTACAACCTAAGCTATTCCCCATGCGAACGAAACAATCATTTACCAATTCGTCCAAAATTTCGACTTGATCTGAAGTCAACAATTCACGAGAATGTAAAGCCTCTACCGCATTAATGTCGGCAAATGTTCCATTTACCCGAGTGAATTTCCACTCCTTCGAACGAAGATCTGGGACTATACCCATACGCACCCAGAAGTCTACCCCTAAAATAAGGGTGTGACTGAGATCAGGCACAACTAATATATCTATAATTTTCTCCGAATCTTTCAACCTAACCGGAACATGTAATACACATAAACACTCACACTTATCTCCATTAGCTACCGTTACACTTGATACACCGGTTCTATCCAAAGTACTTAAACCTATATCTTTGAGGAGTTTCCATCCTTTATTACCTAGAATAGTATGGCTAGCACCTGAATCTAATAAGCCTAAAAGTTCTTTACCAAAAATTGAAACGGTGACAAAAGGTCTCTCATCTCCTTGAGCATGAGAAAGCAAAAAGTCCAAAATGCATTTAACTGACCTGAAGTTAGCAGAATTGGTTTCACGGGACGTGAGTAGGTCATTTACTGACGTCCCTCCCGGTTTCCCTGTCTTTGTCCATTACATTTAGGGCAAGTACGTTTTGTCGCGTTAGGATGACCACATGAATAACAATATCTCTTTTGGGGTTCTTTGCATGCTATGGAAAGGTGAGAATCACTACCACAATTCCAACACCGTCTATTCGAGCTATTATTGCGAGAACCATGTACTTCATGTCCTTCCCTGCTACTACCAGCAATTGAGGAACAAGACGAATAAACATACGCTAAATCGGGTTCCATTAAATTAGCTCTATTTTTAGGAGGTGGACTATATGAATCTATAGATATTTTTCGAGCCTCAATTTGTCTACATAATTGCAATAACTCAGCTACGGTATGGACTTCGACTAAACTCAACTGACATTGATAGAATGGAGTGATATTTTGAAGTAAAATTTTCAACCTAGCATTTTCACTAACAGATACTGTGAGACGATTAAACATGTTATTCATTATGGCAATATATATTCCAATAGATTCGTTTGGTCCCTGCGTTCGACAACGGATCTCCTCAAATAGTTTATCATTGAAGTTGACTGGTTGAAATTGTTGTCTCAACTCGTCTACTAGTTCGGACCATGAATTCAATTTTGACCTCATAGATCTATACCACAATAAAGCTTGTCCAGTAAATATATCGGAAGCAGAAGCAAATAACTGCTGTTTTGTAACATTCCTAGATATACAAAGTTCCTCTACATTCTCCAAGAAAGCGCTCAATGACATTTTGCAATCTCCACTAAATTTGTTCAAACCCCATTTAGCTACAGGTATGGTCTGAATTGAAACTGAAGGATTATTTTGAGTATTTGGGAAAATTCTGCCATGTACTGATGAATGATCATCATCAGAGTTACTACTTACCGAACTGGCCCGGCTTGATGAATGTCCTGCCTGTCCTATCATGCTCAACTGCAAAGGGATTTGTGAATTTCGCGAATCTCGTTTAAATTTTCTTGTCTTCGACAATAAATTCAATTTCAATTCTAACAACTTGATCAAAAATGTCGATCGTTTTGAATGTTCTTCATCCTTAGTTGAAACAGATCTCTCAGTTCTTTCAAAGACATGCAAAAGTTTGGAATAAATTTTCGAAAAAGATGAACTAGTTTCACTATCAGAAAAATCTGTAACTAATATTTCAATTTCACTAATTTTCCTCTCAAAATAAACAGAATCTTCGTCAAAAGTGAACGGATACGATGGAAAAGTCAGACTAGTACCAGCTTTTTCTAACTTCAGTAAATTTCTTAGAGATTTTCTCATACTGTCAACTGTCGTCAAGCCTGTTATACCTCTGATGTCAAGTTCATATGAGAGTTCTTCTTTCTTTAAGCGATTCACTTCTACTTTACCCTCCATTTTTAATCTGACAAAAAAAGATTCTCAAACTCAAGTGTGATAACTTGCTCTTACAAAACGTTGAAAAAGAAAAAAAAAATAAAAATTAAAAAAAAATTACAAATTGACGCCTGGCGTCGGTAAGTGTAGGTAGGCGTCTCGACGTTTTCCCACCTGAATTCTACGTGAGTGGTCGCTAATACCACATATACACCCACAAAATACACTAATATTCAAACCAAACTTTACAAGACCAAGTGTTACCAGGAGCCGGGACGCTGGAAAATATTGTTACGTCCGGAAATATCTGAAACTCAACGAATACCTACCACAGAGTATACCATTCAAGTTGAATGACCGAAACAAAATTTCAAAATTACAAAATTAAAATTCTAAGCGTTCTGATAATATAAAAAAAAAAAAAACTCGAGCCCCACTTGGGCGCCAAATTTGGACGTCCTTTTGTTGAAATCAATATAAAAAGATTCCTAGGAATGGGTGCTTAAATGTGCACGTGCAAGAGACAAAAATCAAGGAAAATGTATATATATGTACATATATACATATACGTATACACATATATACTCGGCTACGAGTCAGAGAGCCGGTCGTGAGTAGATTGAAAAAAATTATATATTTGGGCACCACTAACTTTTGGCAGTAAAGTTAGAAAACTCCCGGATGTTTTGGGACCCACCCTGTACACTCAACTTTTACTGTTGGTATCAATATATCAAAAATCAAACAGAACTTTCTACACAATACTTTACTTGAGTATCAATCGAAGATAACATTCGGTGAAATTACTATTATTCAATTGCAGAACTTTATATGGTCAATGATGAAAATGTTACATGAACAACACCGATATAAAGGGATAGAGATTTTGATGGAATCATTTAAAAAGGTATACCGATATGCATGAGGTTGGTACCTGTGATATATTTATGGTGGTACACACCATCTATATTGAAATACGAAGGTCCCAAGTAAAGAGTAATAACTAGATATATAAAATAATAATGATAATAAATCAGTTCGTAATGCTAGGCTAGGTTACAGTTGTACTACTGCTTTAATTCATGTTATTGATGATATTTTCAAAGCTACTGATTCGGGTTATTCAACAGTGCTGGTTATGCTAGATTTTAGTCGCGCTTTTGATACGATAAATTACGATTTAATGATTTGTATTTTGGAATATATGGGTTTTCTCTAATGATGCTTGTTCTTTAATAGAGAACTACCTTAAACTTAGGCAACAGCAAGTTTTCATGAATGGTATTAGTTCAGATTATCTCGTATTAGGATCTGGTGTACCTCAAGGGTCGATCCTTGGGCCACTACTATTTTCTATATATGCTTCTCGTCTCTTAAAAAAAATTCAGGACTGCAAAGTTCATTTATATGCTGATGATACTCAGCTGTATTATAGCTTTAGGCAGGCTGATGTGGATAACGCTTGTGTCGTTATCAATAAAAATCTAGAGGAATTTATCAGTTATGCAACTGAACACTGCCTACTTATAAAACAACAAAATCTAAAATCATGCTGTTTGGCACTAAGCAAAACAGAAAACATTTATTGAATTTAGTAAATATTACTATTGGTAATGAAGAATTAGAGGTGGTAAGTGAAGCAAAAAATTTAGGAGTTATATTAGACTCTGAACTGAGATTTGAAAGGCATATAAATAGGTTGTTACGACGGGCGTATTGTAATATTAAAATGATATACGGCAATCGACACCTTTTTCCTATTCATGTTAAAAAATATCTCTGTGAAACACTTGTGCTATCATTATTCAATTACGCAGATGCTCTGTACGGACCTAATCTAACGCACCTATATAAAAATAAGATTCAGAAAGTTCAAAACTCATGCTTACGTATGATTTTTGGTATAAGAAGACGACAACGAGTATCTCATAAATTGAAGGAGATTGGATGGTTACATATGGAGAATAGAAGAAAGGTTCATTTTATTACCTTATGCCATAAAATAATTATTGATAAGAAACCTTCCTATCTACACCGCAAAATTACGTATCGTTCAGATGTCCATAATGTAAATATTAGAAAAAGAGGTTTACTCACTATCCTTTTAACCTTCCTATCTACACCGCAAAAATTCTCAATACAATGCCATTCCATCCGAGTTTAAGATTTATAATATTTCAAAATTCAAAAGAAGCCTCAAAAAATATATATTGGACAATCAAATTTAGCATAAACGTAAAATATCTACCTGCTCATTTCTTACTTAAAAAAGTAAACTCGTAAGTTTGTTTCTCGCCTTGTATATCATCTATTATAGATTGTCTCGCTTTGTTGATCTTCTCTTATGTCATCAACTATAAAATGTTTAATGCTTATTTATATCTAATTTGTATCTAATATTGTACCTACTATGATACACTCATATTTTCATTTTCATTGAATTTTTCTTTTTTTTTTTTCTTTTCTCTTGTTTTGCAAATAGTGATCAATTTATTTAATTCAATGTTTTATCAGCTACTAACTATGAATTACACAAGATTTGTTAGGGTTGAGTGGAAGAATATTTTTTGTTGTGCAGCAATGTACAACTGAAAATAAACTCCGCCTTTTATTTTCAAATGTATTTGAGTTTAAGGAAATTATTTGTTGTTGTGCTTTATTGAAAATAATAAAGACGTTTATTATTATTATTATTATTATCTGTAGGATCCTTGGGGCTCCACCCAAGAAAAGAAATCCAACGAAGATACTCGAAGAAGCTTAAGTACTCTAATCACTCGGTGGTATAACTCCAAAATGATGTTCAGTTTTGTTAACTAACGTCCTTGGTCACGTAAATGGTTAATAGTCAGCATCCAACCTCAACAGACATCTCATCATACGAATAAGTTTCACCAGGTACATAGGCGACAAGGAAAATCATTGATGGTAACCAAAAAGGGGTGCACGAAAACCCTGAAAAACGAATAGTGCATGAGAAAATGCGAGTACCCAAACATTCCGAACACATGGATACAGAAAATATAATGAACATACCTCTGGATGAGGGTTTGCATCACCTCAATTAAAAATCTTGCAATGGATGCTTCGTTACTGATCGGCAAAATTTATGAATATCAATCGGTTGAAAATAAATCCTTCCTAGGAAGATAGTTCCTTCTCCAAACAACAGCAAAATCGGTATTCACCAACAAGAGAACTAAATAATCAGATTCGCAGAATCATATCCCACTATGTGGCTGAAAATCATTTCAGAGAAATTCGCGTAACTGTTCAACCAACTGAAAACACAATGGCCGAAATTCAACTGCCCATCTACAATATTCCTATTTTCGTACCACTACGAAATCCATCGATCGAAAACCTATTCAGAAAAACAATATATCGATGAATATTTTGAATTCGAACGATCGATAAGTGAATGCATATGCCATATATGGCCCACGGCCTCCAAATAGCGAATTATACCTTTGATTAAAATAGATCACTCATAAGCTGAAGACAGTTCTCAGAATATCCAACAGGTTGTTCTCGAAACCCTTATTGTTTGTTGAATTAATTACGAGAAAGAGGTCTGACAAAACGAAACGGAGTATTATAAAATAAAAAATGAATCGATTATAATGAGTTCAGATATATTGTTGTAACGAGACATTGAACCGTTACAAGACGAACGAAAATATCCACTGGAGATGAATACATGAGATAGGACCAGGAAACTTATCCACATATTGGGGACTTCCTGCATTGGAAAGAGAATTAGACTGGTAGACTTTTCTGGAGATATATTTCGAAACAAAGTGTGCGCAATGGGATATCCTGGTTGTGGAAATCAACTACTCGAACGGATATGGGAGTCAGCTGATCAGAGGTTGTTAATTCCTCAACTTATTTTTTCCAGAACGAGATGGGCGATGATATGGAGAAAATACATGAGGAAAAATCAGGAGGACATCTGGAAGTCAATAAGACCTTGAACAAGATCAGGTGAGGTGTTACTGTGGTAACGAAATGATATAGAAAGCTGATACAGAAAATGTCCAGAATGCTACCAAAGGTCCCAAAGCAAGGTCTCCAGGCCCAACGTCGTATGAATCGAGGAATACAACGTAGGTACTCCGTTTCATTGATGAAGCTGGTCAATTGTTTGTGAGAAATAATGGCAACAAATACATCATTGTTGCCATGGATTATTGCAGGAAATGGGATGAAGCCTATGCCATTCCAGACTCAGATGCATCCACAATAGCGAGATCACTGTTGGCCAACATGTTCACAAAATTTGGAGTACAAATGGAATCAAATTCCGATCAGGGAAGGAATTTCAAGGTAGGTATTCAAGAAATGGCGCTTATACGTGATAATACCTGAGGGGTTTGTGGATTGGGGACCAAGAAAAATCTATTCCATAATTTCTTTCAACTATATATATATATATATGTATATATATATATATATATATATGTTATATATATATATATATATATATATATATATATATATATATATATATATACATATATTCAATTTTGAAATTCAGTAAAGTATCTGGGCGAATTTACTGATTTTGCCTTTGGGAACACAATACTGATATTTTTTTTCAGGGGAAAATAAAACCCAATAAATGCATTGATATCTCCACGCCAAAAATTTTTGAAAGTTCATTTTTTTACAATCTTTTATTCACTTTCACCTATCCCAATGTGTGTAATCAAAACATACAGTTGAAGTTGACCCCGTTTCAGTTGTCCGAATAACGTGAAATTTGGCAGGTGTTCATAGTTTCAGTGACAATACATTATGGAATTTCTTTAGGAGGAAAAATAGAATGGCGGCTCCAAGATGGTGGACGAGATTTGTGTTTATAGTGCGATTTGATTCAACATTGTTGTGTGGTGGTTTTCGGGTTCGAAAATGATGATTTTTTTGTCATAATTCATAAAATCGAAATGGCGGCCCCAAGATGGCCCACGAACGCTGTGATTATGGTCTGGTTCTATTCAAAATTGGTATGTGGGAGATTATACATTTTTTCTCAAAATCTCTTGAATCTATAACTCATGAAATAACCTACGTCACATATCCAAAGCAATAATTTTTTACTTTTTAGCTCATTTGAATGAAAGTTTGTCTTCAATCCAAATATCTCTCAGCATTACAGACACATTGAAGATGTAATAGAAAAAAGTTGAAGCCCTTTCTATGATAAATCTTGTGAAATACCAACCCAACAATCACAGAAGACCTAACGTGTCACAATTATCTCGACTTTCTCATTTGATGTATTTTGACTCCTCTTGAATGACTCTTTCATTGTATCCTGTGACGCGATTGAGCCATATTCGTGAAAACTTCCACAGGGTACATAAACGTGCAGTGAGAGTTGACAAAACAGAGTTCTGGGGTTCCGTGCACAGATTTGGCATTACAAAAATAATGTACATGCCTGTTGTAAGGCTGGTTTCAGAGGAGGCCAATTATATTACGAACATCAATTGTTTGATATGACATTTTTGGGAGAAGGGTTAATTTCGCGAACTTTCAAGCGGGAAATCATTATGACTTTCATCCATTCACTGCAGGAAAACAAATTCGATGATCCTCCGTTCGTTGAGTAGTAGTATGTTATGATATATTCAGAAAGTTGGTTCTGTATCAGAGAATGCAGTTACGTTCGAAGGTTCCGGTAGGAGTGGATTTGGTATAGGTTGAAATTTCTCCATATTCACCCACCAATTGGTATCTGTTCTTCCCGGATTGTGATGCTATGAATACTCCTTCACCGCCTTAGCATTCAACTATAACTCTTCGACTTCTTCAAACGTAGGCTCCCTGAATTCACCTCTCTACCTTGAGTCATGTGTCTACTGGAGTGTGGGTTCCATTCCTCCACCATGGGAATTAAGAGGTTAGCTCATGTTGAGAAGTTTCTAGCTCATTCCGGTAGATAGTCTTTGACCTTCGCCACTCCTGTTACATTCACTGCAGAATAACAAACTCAATGATCTTTCGTTCGTTGAGTAGTATGTTATGATATATTCAGGAAACGGCATCTGTATCAGAGAATGCAGTTATGCTTGAAGGTTCCGGTAGGAGTGGATTTGGTTTAAGAAGAAATTTTTCCATATACACACACCAATTGGTATCTGTTCTTCCTGGATTGTGATGCTATGAGTACTCCTTTGCTGCCTCAGCATTCGACTATAACTCGTTGACTTCTTTCAACGTAGTTTTCCTAAACACAGGCACTGAGGCAATGTAATAGAAATTTATGTTTCTACCTTGGGTCATGTGTCTACTGAAGTGTACCATTAGTGGGTTCCATTTCTCCACCGTGGGAATTGAGAGGTAAGCTCATGTTGAGGAGTTCCTAGCCATTCGCCAGTTCTAGTGAAATTTTTAGTAATTTTGAAGTCTTCTTTCTCATAGCGCATGTCATTCTACAGCCTTGGAGCCTCATAGAGTTAGAGCTACCCAATGCTATGGCTCTGTACATCATTGAAGATCGATTGATGGCTCTGTATATCCAATATAGGATCATAGGTTTGAAGCCCCATCATTCTGACAGCTCATTCGTATAAAAATAAGAGAATTAGTGGAGAAGAATCAACTCACAGTAGTGAATATTCTACCAGTAATAGGCTTATGTAACGAAATAGCTTATGTCATATATTTAACGAAATTTTTCTCATCAGAATATCTGAATGAATCCTATATATACCTAGACTTTGCCCTTCTAGACATCTCTCAGATTGTATGGTCAATATTACTAATTGATTGGGTATTTTGAATATTACCCCAGTAGCTTGTTCTGAATGGTTCTGGTCTGATATTCAATTATATTGTTTTCATTATCATTTTATTTCCATTCCATTCGTTACTGCCCGAGTGCCAAATTCAAATCCATTTGTCCACAACCGAAGACGGCATCCAATTATCTCTTGAAAATCACATTTTCTCGTTCCGTAAACATATCAATTTATTCTGACACATATTTTGAATATACTTTTACAGAAACTCCACTCACTGTTATGCTGCTGAATAAAACGTACTCATTAAATTGAGTTCGACAAAAGTGGACAAGCACATCCACTGATCATAATATCACGGAAAAAAGTTTTTTATTAGGTGATATCCGAGAATGTCTTCTTAGCCATATATCAGAATAGAATTGGGACTCAGAGTTGAAAAAAAGAAACCTGCATATTCCTTATGAGAAATTGTTTCCGATGAATTATTGCCCTACATTTTTAAATATGTGACAATTATATATATATATATATATATATATATATATATATATCATTTTATATATATATATATATATATATATATATATATATATATAATCTTTGTATAGATCTCCAGCAACTTGCTCAAAAACCTTCAATGGAGGATTACATGCGTATTTACAATCTAATAAAGATAGAAGATATGAACATATTCTAACGGGTGATATAAATGTCAACTAATAATAAGATGACAATGATAAAGATGTTGAAGACTATAAAAAAATTATTAGCTGCCTTGGGTTCATATCATATATTAATGAATATACAAGACCAGATAGCCTAACATGCCTTGATAATTTTTTTGTTAAAAATGTAGACGAACTTGCTGAATCATTTATATTCAGATATAATATCACAGACCACTTTCCAATTGCGACGATCATTAAGGAATGTCAATATCAAAAAATACTACCAAAAAACAACTCACAAATTATGAAAATCTAAATCTAAATGAAAAAATGGATAGGGATATAAAATGAAACGAACATTGATCAAATGGCAAACAATTTCATAGGAACCCTAGAATCCAATATTGAAGAAACTATGTTCACCAAAACATATCAGAAAAATTCTATCTTCAAGAAACCATGAATGACAAAAGGTTTGCTAACGTCAATAACAAAAAAAAGATATGTTAGGTTAGGCCCAGAGAATTTAAAATAGTAGTTTTTTTTCACGAGCAGTCGGACAATCTGAGAAAAACACCACTCCCGATCTACAATTTAATTGCCAACGTTTCGGCGAAGAATCTTGCCTTCTTCAGGGCCCAAAGGTGAAGTGAGTGATGTAGTCAAAAAAATTTAAGGAAGGTTTTTCCTGGAAATCTCCATAATTGTTCCTCATTCGTTGAAATATGGGTATTGTCGGTATTCGAAAACATTTGACTATGGCACAATGAATTATACCTCAGAGCGTCTGTGTTCTTCCGATTGCTTGTGAAAAAAACTACGATAAAAAGAAAATAATTATACAAAAGTCTACGTGATAATCCAAATAACCTAAATCCACAGAAAAAGTATTCGGTGTATAGTGATAAATTAGGTAAGCTATTGTTGAAAAACAAGAAACTATACACAAACAACATTATTGAAAAATGTAAAAATTCTTCACAGGGTGTTTCGGAATGTGTTAATGAAATATGTAATAAAAAAAATCGAGTCCTAAAATTAGAGAAATTAATTACGTTAATCAGACGTACACAGATCAGGCAGATATAAGTGATATATTCAATGAATATTATAGTAAGGTGGAAGAAACATGAGCGGAATAAATAAATGGTCCGCAAGACTATAACGAAAATATAGAAACGATTCAAAATAATATGTATGTATTTCCAACAACAGTAAATGGAGTATGCAATACCATTCACTCCCTAAAAAATTAAAAAACCCCTGGTGAAGAGAATGTAAGGTCATAAACACTATAATCACAGACGAAGTAAAACGTCCTCTTCCCACCTAATGAATAAGATATTTGAAACGGGGATTTTTCCAGATATTTTCAAAATGGGATTAGTGAAACCGTTATATGAAGCTGGACAAAAATGATATCTTGAATTATCTTCACTCATATCCGTCATCTCAAAAATTATAGAAAAGCTAATAAGATATAGGCTATTGAATTTCCTCAATAAACATCAAGTACTCTGTGACAGTCAGTACGGTTCAACAGAGGGAAGATCGACCGAATATGCGATATTGAAATCAACTTCTAAAATATAGAATGCACTAGACAAAAAAACTCCTGCAATCTATCAAAGTCGATCTCTCCAAAGCATTCGATACTGTGTCTCACGAGGAACTGTTGAAGAAAATGTGGTCATACGGAATTAGAGGATGGGCCTTACCTAACTGATATGAAACAGAAAGTTTATGTTGAGGGTATCGCCAACGGATGGAGAAATATTAATTACGGTGTTCCATAGGGAACAGTCCTGTGTCCCATTCTTTTTACAATTTATATGAATAACCTACTCCAGTTGAACACGAAGGGTACTATCCTCAGTTTTGCTGACGATACAGCGATACTCCACAAAAATAAATCATGGGAATTTCTGAATGAGGAAGCTAAGGAACATATGCGAGAAATAAAAAAATGGTTTGAATTCAATGCACTCACGTTAAATGTAAGAAAAAAAAGTGAAGCAGAAGCTAGCCCGGAATGTGAATCGATAAAGTACCTACGCATTATGATCGACAGGCATATGCGATGGGATATCCACATAAAAAGTTTGGTAAACAAAATGAGATGATTATTGACTAGTTTAAAATTTGAACGGAATATCTAGACGATAGCCATTTAAAAATTATTTACTATGCGTTATTACAAAGCTTGCTATCTTATGGTATCTAAGGAAGGGAAGGAGTTACAGACAACCACTTAAACAAAGTCCAGAAATGGATACTGAGAATAATTTTTAGTAAACATATTAGATACTCAAGTGAACCATTATATGAAGAATATGAATGTATCACGCAAGACAGTTATTTGCAATGAAAATCTTACTAAATATTCACAAAGGACGAATTCAGAATAAAAAACTCAACCACCACTATGACACTCGGAATCAAGAATACAAAACTGTTTTGAATGAATATGAAAAAGCAATAGGTCAATACAGTTGCGAGTACATAAGCTCCAAACAATTATATCCCGCAATATTAAAAAAACATTAAAAATTATAGTAAATACAAGAAAAAGATAAAAGAATGGTTATTTACGAAAGATCGAATGGTGTTTCGTGACATAATTAACAAATACCTAAAATTATAAAAATCAAATAATTGACTCTTTATAAAAATTCCGTACTATCTGATTCTTCAGTATATGTGTAATAATGTCCAAGCAATTAATATAAGTTAGTATCTACTATCTTTCTCCCAAGATTTATTATCTATTTATTTATACATAATTCTCTATTCGTGTAGATATGATTCAGTTACTTAATGTTTTTAAATTAAAATTAACCAAAATTTTGTTATATTATTCTTCTCTCAAGATTTATTATTTCTTTATATTTACTTCTATTATCGTGAAAATATAAACTAATCATCAAATATTGTTATCGATTATAGTCTATCACAACTCTCATTCATTTTACTGTTTTACTATTTTATTTTCACTATTTTTACTGTTTTACTATTTTATTTTTAATATTTTTATATTTACTCCTTTACAGAATTACATTTTCATGTCGCATATATAGTTATGTAGATACGAAGAACATGGAATGCCACATTCAAGCTGATGCCAAAAGATTGGCTTCCGTGGAATTGAACTGTTTATTTACATCTTGAATTAGCCTAACTTAAAAATGTATTTTTTTGGTAAATAAAAATATACTATCAAATAAACATATACTATTATGTATATATACTATTATATATATATTCATATATATATATATATATATATATATATATATATATATATATATATATATATATATATATATATATATATATATATATATATATATAGAGAGAGAGAGAGAACGGGTAGTCGTTGCTGACTAGTTAGGGATGGAACCAGTAAATAGTGGGGTTATGCAGCAAATAAAAGAGAACTCTTTAAAGGGTGTCCAAGCTTTCGGAAATTTCAATAATTATTTCCATCATCAGGAAGACTACAGAAGTGTAAAATTCCAAAGTTAGTTTTAAAAAAAAATATAGTTTGAATATGACTTACATCTTTGTTGAGAATGATTATAAAGGTGTTCAAATATGATGGTTGACACATTATGAAGGATGAATGATGATATAATACAATTTAAAATAACTAGTTAAGTATTAAAATAAGGATTATTACATTTTTGTAGGTGAATGTAATTTCCCCATGAAGGAAGAAATGTCAAGTGACAGGTTAGGAACTCCTGACAGGTAGTTGGCGTGACATCTGACAAACAATTGACATGCCCTCTGATGGGCCAAAACCAAATCACGACTGATAACAGTGGTGCCAATTGTATGTTGCCAACATAATTCTTTTTTTAAGATTAAAGATTGGAAAAATATAAAGTGAGATTGTTGTTTGTTAACTTTTTGTCCAACGTCAATAGGAGTTAATTTCACCGGGATGATTCATATCTGTTTTTTTATTTATACAGTTTTTATCTTCAAAAATATAGGCCATTTCTAGAAAGGATCTTTTAGTTGAGTGTGATTCACTAGCTAAGACCTTTGTGGATTCATTATTATTCATATGGTGGTCAAACTTGTTCACATGCTCTGCTAATGCACATCTTTCTGGATGTAATCTGCAGTCACTTTTGTGGGAAACGATTCTAGCGCCTAATGGTCTTGAGGTTTGACCAACATAATTCTTATCACACATTCGACAAGGAATACTATATATTACATTCGTTTGTGCAGTTATGGGTACTTTATCTTTATATTATAAAGATGAAGTTGGGTAATTCTTCTAAGGCTGTTATATGGATTTCCTTCCATAGCTAACGAAACGTTCAATTTGGCCACTCATTGATTTCAGAACGCCCAACTTGGAGCGATCATCAACAGTACCAGTTTCTTGAAACTTTCTCTCAACTATGCTCACTGCTAATTGAGTTATGGGCATATCCGTGTATTTGGAATTAAACAGTTCAACTACTTGTTGCGTTCGTACTCTGTCACCGTATCCAATCATCATCATAATTTCGATTCTCTGAGGAACAGAAAGGCGCATTTTATTCTTAATTTCTTTCTGAAAGAAGTCAATCAATGAAATGTGAACTTTAAAACTGTGACATACGTCAACGAAACAGTTCTCAGAAAGGTATCAAAAAAAGTAAAACGTATTTTTTGTGATAATAATAAGAGTGGATTTTCAGAGCTTACAAAATAAGTTCTTACCATTGGCGTGCTGAAAGAGACAAAGCTGGAAAGATATTCACTTTGTTCAATTAACTGAATAAAATTAATTAAATTTGAATCACAATGACATTAATTTTCTAGAAAATTCTCTCATGTAACATGACAAAACTTTTGATGTGCTGTGTGCAGGAAAATATGCTCTTTCAAATGGTTCTGTCAAAAAAAGGTTGCCATTTGACGAAAATTCCGATGACATCATATCTGGAACAGTAATGACGTCTCCAATGCGTCTTGAACGTCAAAAGGTGCGCATCTTGAAACAAAGGTCAAAGTGCCGAGGATTTTCCTCAAAAGCTTTTTTCCTCTAGATAATGAATTTATTCCTTTCTTTATGTACACACTGTATACGTCAAAGTGTTCATTTTATACATCACGTATTTCCTCTCATTTCTCCTTTATCCAGTATTTCCCAACTGTTATTTCAATATTCGAATATTTTTATGAATCCCAATCGCACGCTTTCGAATATGACCCTGTAATATTTCACCTCTTGTTATTTATGAGTGTGGTAACAACCGCCAACAGGGAAAAATAACTTCGATGAAGTGTAAATATCGCCAGCATCTGCATTTACTCACCAATCATTGGATCCTGCTGTGTTCCATCAGTTCATGTAAGGGCAAATGGATAGACCGTTCAAGTGAATTCCAGAATAAATTGAAAACACGGGTCACATAGGTTGGTGTTTTTCTAGTGGTACTCTCTTGGAGCCTCATGGTAAAAGTACATTTCACATTCACAACGAAATCGCTCCAAATATGGAAATCTGTATGTATCGAATTGCTATATGTATTTGTTACAATATATCGAAAAACTAATTTCAGTAAATAGGTAATATAATCTCCACGTTTTTTTTCCTGCCCAATACTGAAACACTTTTAACAATATTATCGGATACATTTCCATTTTCAAATTGATTTTTTACATAGTCGCAGTACAAGTGGAATATGTAATCATGGTGATAACCATTTGAGTTGATGGTATGAAAAACATCAACTTCATCTGCTACTTAACGATTATCGCCAAATGTTACCAAAAAAACTTTTTTCAAATGAAAACAGTGTAGAAAATACTTGATGCAGACAAGTACTGTAGGAGGCGAATGTATCAAAAATACATGTTCACTTTAGGGTTGCGGTGAATTCAATACTGAATTGTAAAAATTCATTTCTACAACTCTCCGTATAAAAGCGATCGAGCAATATTTTTGCATTTCTCAGATTGAGAAGAAGCAATGGTGATGAATAAGGATGTCCGTTCTTTGTATTTACACATTTTCATCCGAGTATGTGCACATGAAAGGGTGTAACTGACAAAAAAATCATTTAAATTCAGAATCGAGCTCTCACTTTGTCTTAAACTGAAAAATGCAATGTATGAGTCAAATCTCTTCAATGAAAGGGATGTTAAGAAATATTAACAATTCTACAAATCAAGTGGGGTTATCGAAGGTTTCAAGCAATTTTAACAACATCGGTTGGTAATAGAAATTGGAATTCAGGGTGGAAATGAAACAACACAATCAAGTGAATGGTTGCGACTCGTACTGTTCATGAAATTATATTCATAGATCTATTTGTGGTATACACTGTATGTACTATTTATATGTTAGTGGTCACAATCAAAGTGCGCACCATGAGAAAAATTATCATTGGATGACATAAGTGGAATTTATAATAGTAATAGCAGATTTTTCATAGAAATTTCAAAAAACGAGTTTATTGCTTTCCATTATTATTATTATTATTATTATTATTTTCAAAACTCACCAATAATTTTAAACACTACCGTGCCCTTTCTGATTTTTTGAATTTTTTATTATTTTACCCAATTGATTTTCAGGCAATATGAAAAAAAAGTCTGCCTTAAATTTTATAAGTCAGCTTTCCTCATCGAAATGGAAAATTAAAACTTTGCAAGACTTTTTTCTCGCGAAAAAAAACTCTGTGGATGCCACGAATGTGGCATAGATGAAGTTTCATTCAAATTGCGTAAAATTATGTTGAAAATTGTTGGAATTTAATGAAATTCGGAAACTCTCCAGCTATACCGAGTTGAAATTGAGAAAGCAATCAATTCTTCATCCTTACATACTAATCGATTTTTGAAGCAAAAACTGTACACAAAGTGAACTTTTGTTTATTTCATTTAAAATATTATTCACATACGCACATTACTTGTGACATTTTATGTCACTGTAAAAAGTGCACATCATGTTTTTTTTCAATTATCAATTTGAGTAAAATTTTGCTTGAGAACTGATGGCAAATAACTCTATATTATATAATATTTTACTTTTGTTCCAATATCACGAAAATGGCATGATCCCTCGAAATTTTGAAAATTGCTGAAGGAAAATTATTTTATTTTTGGAAAAGTGCAACTTTTGTGATATTTGTCCACCAAATCGCACCATTCATTTTGAATGTGTAATTCAAATTATTTTCTAAGCAAAAACTCTTGGCAATGTCCTATTCCACTCAAATTGATCATTTGAAAAAATCTTCAAATGATGCTCACTTTCTTGGTGAACTCTGAACAATCGATTTCGTGAATTTTTTGTAGTCATTATTAGTATTAGAGTTATTATTAGTATTAGAGAAAAAATATATATTTCGATTTTTCATATAGACATCTGAAAATAAATTTTAATTTACTCATTACATATATATATATATATATATATATATATATATATAATTTATATTATATATATATATATATATATATAAAAAATATATATTTATTTAAATATAATATAAATATATAAATATATATATATATATATATATATATATATATATATATATATATATATATATATATATATATATATATATATATATATATATATATATATATATATATATATATATTTAGATCACAATAACTTTGTTGAATAGAAAATCATCAAAATAATGAGTGTTTCAATTTCTTGCACATTGTTTGAGAAATCAGTGTATTTTTAGTTTTTGCTGAAATATTATTATTCCAAAAATTTTATGAGCAATTTCATTTTTGTTGAAGATACGCTTGGAGAAGCACTTTTCTCATCTTCATCCTGTGGTATAGTATGGTTCAAATGAAATAGTTATCTTCTACTTAAAATGGTGATTATAAACGCTGTGAAACTAAAAATGGTGTATTTGCTCGTGTATTAGCTTGTTCCAAAAAATGAGAGAAATTCACTCATGTTACTTTGCCCCTATTGTAGAAATCTACCATGTGTAAATAATATGAATATCAACTTCTAAACTAGAGCTCTTCCTTTTCAGAACTGTCCGTTGTTCAGCTCTTGTTGCCCTTTGGCAGGAGTCCGCACACGTTCTGCGAAATTTCCCCTGCTGGGGATGTGAAAACACATTGTGGTAGAAATTAGAAAAACACCGTTGTAAATACAAGACCAACGTGAATTCTCAATAATGTTGTGAAACAATACTGGTGTTTTTATACAATGAATTAGTACAAGCCATTTATATTTACTAAGGAATTGTAATTAATTATTGGGAACTTACAATCCATAATCACAGCTTTCAGGTAATTCCACAATGATATTGTGAACTCACATTATCGTTGAAATTGTGATTTTTTCATGGGAAATTCTCGATTGATGTGATTATACAAGAGATAAATTAATTGTGAATTCGCCATAATCAATCATTTTCACAATTCAATTTCACAACACGTTTACATGATTCGTGGGTACATTCACCAACATGTGGTGAAAGTGACATGTGAAATCACAACCTCTTCTAGTTGGACTGTGATTTTACATTGTCATTTCACAAGTTTCATGTAATTTCTCAACGTAGAAATACAGATAATATTAATTTCACAAGTATTCTGGAGTCTGCTCAAGCAGAACTGGATTTAGGAATTTCCTATTATTTTGGGAAATTTCACAACCACAAAGCTAATCAATTACAGTGAAAATGTAGGGCCACTAATAATCCATGATTTGAACTGGAATTTCACAAAACACTTTTTGTTCATCTTGAACATTTTTCTCTGTATGATATTTTCATATTGAATTATTAGCATTTGGATATATGTACCAGTTCCTATGTATTCAACCAAAAACTAAATTTGAATGAAATTGAATTCACCTGACTCTGCGAATTCGCTTTTTACCTACTTCACTTATATAAGCAATATGCTGAAATCTACACTTTTATAAATTTCAATGAATATTCAATCAAATATTGCTTTTTTCCAACTTATTCGTTGTTTTGACATCAGATAATTTTCGGAATTATGAGTATTTTAGCCATAATGGAAAAACAGAAATAAAATGTATTCGATAATTTTTTTATAGTATAGTATAATGGATTGGAATTTTCTCTGGAAAAATCAGAAGTGCTTGGTCTTTAGGAATATACATTTGTGAGATCCAGTAGTGCATTTGAAGTTCGCTTCGAATGCATATATTTTTCATTAGAATATTTGCGAGATATTTTCCCACTTTTCCCTACTTGGTCCTAGAAATTCCATAAAAAGATCTATAAATTCATGTAGTATTAATGGTTCCAGAATTCTTCTATTTGAATTTTTCATTTCATTCCACTGTATATAAAAACTGTTTTCTCTTTTCTTTAATGCTGCGAAACAACACATTCAATCGAGAATTAAGCAACCGATATTGATCTGCCTATAATACAGTACAAATGCCAGTAATATGTAATTAGATCGATTCTCTTGTAAACAATGGTCACGTGTGGGCACTTAATGACTACATTAGGATTCCGTACAAGGATACTTGTTAACTGATTGGCCGAAGTAAGTACGCCAAAATCATGCACGTTCGGGCGATATCTTTCTAGTATTGTTTGCAATGTAATCAGCGAGCTCCATCTGAAGTTCCGCACCACGAGGATAATGTTTTTTATGTGGAAATACACAGCTCCGGCTTTTCTATTGAACAATGAGGGTGATTTTATGTTCAAATAACGTAAAGGCAGGAACAAAACAACAACATAATATATGTTTTGAAGATGAACTAGTAGAAAGGGTCAACCAAATTGATATCTACCGAATACACAAAACAAATGTTATCCAATCAATAGAGATATTGACCTAACAACAAATTTAAAAACAGCTGGAACTTTGGGTTTAGGAATTCGAAAGTATGAAGTATCCATTAAGCAATTCTTTGCTATGCCACGGCGCTAAAAATAAGAATAAAATAAAAAAAATCTCCAAACTTTCATATTTGGAGCTACATCTCCAGAAGTATTGGAGAAACAGAAAAATATTCTTCATAAAAGTTGCAGCTCCTTATTTTTCCACAAAAATGTCTCCCATACATTTTTCGGAAAACTATGGCGTTAAGGAGATAAACGCGATATTCCACTAGTAGTCTAACGCCCGGGTAAAATTACACGGGAACAAAAAATGTCCCCAATTTTTATATAACCGGACTCGTCAGTCAATGTTCCTCGCTACTGAGAGTTGCTTAAAAAACAAATGGAATGTAGGAAAAACTCTTATCTTTCACATTAGATGAGTTTCGAAGTTCAAACATAATCTAATCATAATACAAAGAGTGTTCAAATATTTTCGATTAAATGTGTGTGAGAGAGTACACATTTTGGTTGATAAATTCGTGAGGAATCATTCAGCTGGCCAAACACACAGGGATTGATCCGCCGGTTTGGAATGCCTCGGTTCAAACTGGTAGATTTATCTTTTAGTTAGTGGATACTTGCCACGCGCCAGATCTATCCGGCACAGACTTGTCTGTCAGTACAGGCCACCAGGGAAAACTGCTGCCGTCAACAAACATGCGGTTTTGATTTAATTAATACACATGTTTTTGGAATTATGTATCCCAGTGCCTGTGCAGATATTCCCTCAGAATATTTTTAATCGTCATGCAATCTTCCTGTGGCCAGAAAACGGAGAGTAGCCGTTAAGCGTTCCTCTGGAGTAATTGCTTCTCTTATTGGATATCTCGTTTTGTAAAGACCTCTCTTAGTGAACTCAATAACAGGTCGTATACCTGTAAATCCATCCTCAAATAATTCTTGAAGTCGTTAGGGTCATTTTCTCTTAGCTCCTTTAATAGTGGAATATGACTGAATTGTTGTTTAAGTATATAATATTCAACTCATTTAGGGCGCCACTTTCTCACACCAGTATTTGCCATCATCTGCATATGAATCATTGCACCCGCGGGAGCCTGTATGGTCATTTTTATGTCACTTTACCGCACAAAACTTTCGTCAAGTCGAAATTCCACAAATACGATTATATCCTCGAGTCAATCTGCAGTTTTGCGGACACTAACACGCGGTATTGCATGTGGCGGATCATTCTGTAAGATTTAACCGCGGATTTTTATTCTATGTTAGTGGATGACAACGGTTTCAATACACGGCAGATAAAACCGGCAGCCTTATCCGTGGCAGTTAAAATCGACAAATCGAACTCTGTAAGTATGGCCAGCTATTGCTGCACATTGTGGATATATTAACCCTGTTCAACCAGATTATTTCCGATTCTGTTGGAAGAAAGTATTTTGACGACTAATTGGGGGGGTACTTTTCTCTCTCTAATTTTGTTGTACAATTGATAATTCAATCAGTAATGCCCCTTATAGAATAATAATCGCCTGGTTTATAAGTACTTCGAAATATGAACGCTCGAATGGCATTCCAAGTTTTTAAATATGGGAGAGGTTCCTAATTTGGAACGGATCTTAAATTAGACTATTGGTAATTCAAAATCAGCTGCCAGCGCTAGAGTGGCGAGAATTCAAACCAGACATACGTACATCGTTTGTCTGTTTTCTCGGAGGTTATACACTTGTGTTTGGAGTTTTTCCTAAAATATTTCCATTTGGTATTATTTTCCAGTTTTTTTTGTGTAGTGTTATTCATTTCAAGACTCTAGTGAAGTGGTGTATTCAAATCCTAAGACAATATCATTTGAAAAACTCATTTTGAAGGAGACAACGTATGTTCTAATTTCCTTGCAAAAAATCTTTTTCGAAGTTTCTGGACAGCTTAGTGAAGTCATGGGGAATTATTGTTAAGGATTATTTTGAAGAAGTAATACACATTATTTGTCAATGTTCGAATTGAAAATAAAACTTACAAAAACTGTTTTTTTAATTTCATCTGAAAAAAACTAGATGGTGTGAAAATATGTCCTTATGGTCTGAGAGCTGGCAACGTGAATAAAAAATGATGAGGTACAAGGGAAGTTTTTATATAGAAACCTCCTTACGTTCTGACAAGTGTGTACCTCTGCAGGCAGAAGTCAGTCCCGGGGCTGAAAGCGAGGACGGGCGATCAACGATTCTTTCAGAGCGAAGCCCAGCGCTCACATAACTCCAAATACTTAATCATTCAACAAGGCCCGGTAGCCCATTGAAAGGACCTGGGTTCGATCCCAAGCAGGGTCACGCAGGTTCTTTTCATACACTATTACACTCAAATCAACCACAAAACTTTTACAAGTCCCCAAAATATATTACCTCAGAACATTCACCCTCACAACCCTTCAAGATAAAAACAGCATTTTCACAGAGCATGACTTGCTCCGCAGCGGACGAAAGCTGCTGAAAATTTATCTGAATCTGGTTATTCGGCGTACCTTTTCCAGGAAATAGCTATAATTCATTCAACGAAGGTATATCCGTTAACTTCAATTGTTCTATCATGATAAAATCACAGATCTCTCTCATGGGCGACTAGCAGGAAGGAATATAAAGTTCTATTCGACTTGAAATAATTTATTTCCACATGGTATCGCAAAACATCACGAGTCGACCTCCTTCCCATTTTATTCTTGAAATACAGAATTATATGCATTGTAAATGATAAATTACAAGATGATTAGGTGATAAATATATTTATATGTAATTTGAATTAGGTCAAACGCGTTAATTTTTAATAAAAATGAAATATTTTAGTGCAGCCCTGAAATTTTGTGTAGAAATTCTGTAAAATTATTGCCAGAAGTCTAGGTCGGGGATTAAACGTTGCCGAAGAAAGTTATAGAACATTGATCAAATTTTATTGACAATGTGCAGTTGGTTTCATTTTTATATTATTTACTGCTCATGAGAGCTGTACATAATTTGCTAGTGGGCAAAACGATGGCTAAGTATATACAAAATGATAATATCACTTAAGCGGTATTTTTAATGCACTGTTGGCACTTTTTCTGTATTATTTAAATTTCCAATGACTTATGAGTTAATCACGAGTGGACGAAACGGAGGATAATTATAAATAACAGAAAATAATTATTTTAATTACAATCCTGTGTTAACTTGTTTTCATTTAATAATCTGATCATCTTCATCTTCGTCACTGGAATACTTGATATCTGTTTCATCATCTAAAACATAAATTCACATTTTTATAAAAACGAAAGTAATGTATCATGTAATACTTTACCTTCAGATTCTTCCTTATTTAGTATAACATATTCAACTGTTGATGGTAATTGTGGACCATCCAACCATGTAAATTCAGCCACGATTAGTAGGTTCGAGATCTGTTGGAATTGCTAAGTGTGCATTGTCCAGATATTTAATTCTGTATTTGAAGGATAAAATGAGGAAACGCCCCTGAGAAGAGGCAGTAGGAGGTCGCCTCGCGATGTTTCGCGATACCCTATGTGAAAATAAAATATTTCAGGTCAACTAGAGCTTTAGGATTCCTTCCTGCTATTCGCTTATGAGGAAGATCTGTAATTTGATCATGCTAGAACAATTGAAATTGAAAAGTACGCCGAAAAACCAGGTTCAGAGAAATTTTCAGCAGCCTTCGTCCGCTGCGGAGCAAGTCATGCTCTGTGAAAATAGTGTTTTTGTCTGAGGGGTTGTGAGGGTGAATGTTCTGAGGTAATATATTTTGGTGACTTGTAGAAGTTTTGAGATTGATATAAGTATAATAGTGAATAAAAAAAAAATGCGTAACCCTGCTCGGGATCGAACCCAGGCCCTTTCACTCTAAAAGCGAACGTTTATACGAATGGACCTTGTTGAATGATTGAGTATTTGGAGTTATGTGAGCGCCAGGCTGCGCTCTGGAAGAATCTTCGATCGCCCGCCCCCGCTTGCAGCCCTGGGACTTTTTTTTTATGTTCTGGTTCCCACGAAAAGGGATATCCTGTAATGTTCGGAGAACATCGTGGGAACCAAGGGAAAGAAGGTAGGAGTTGGTGTTCTTCTTAAACTTCTGGAGGTTGTATGCCTCGGGGAACACCTCCCTAGGCAATGAGTTCCAAAGCCTCCAGAGCTACACACTTGTCAGGAGGTAGAGAAGGTTTCTACGTGAAAATTTCCTTTGTACCTTATCATTTTTGATTAACGTAGCCAGCTCCTAGTCTATTGTCGTCTAGAAACACATATATAGTCACTGTTTTCCATACTGTATGAATAATCTTTGGTATGTTGAATAATATCTCTTTTTTCTCTTCTTAACTCTCTTTTTTTCCTCAACTCTCTTTGAGGGTTCTCTTTTTAATTTTTTTCTCAACCGCACACGATACAAAATCATTTTGGAAAGGAACTGTATTCTTTTTCTAGATTCCAAGAGCTCGTCGTCTATCTATAGACTCACTCAATCCTAGATTAGTCTGCACAGTACGTTACATTCATTTTCTCACGGAAAATGATAAAAGCTTATTCCAGTACAACGGGATCGTTTTGCCTGAGAGTCCAATTGAAGTACACAACAATGATGATTCCACTGTTCAAAAACTCATACTATTAACGTTATTATATGATAACCTAGATGCATTGTTACGTTATGATTATTGTGCCCATGATATCTCAATGACCATTTTGGAGTCATTATATGTCCACCAACATAACAAAATCGCGGATACGTTATATGCAAATCGAATCTGATACGTTATCTGAAATTGTTCTCTTACGTCAAAAGTACTCATATACAAGTATGCTTAATGAAATCGTTACATAACAAGTCCTTTTTTTCACATCAATTGAAACTACTTTCTTACGGGAAAAGTACTCAAAGAGTAACAACAACTGAACTGTAATGTCTCAAGTCCCTTTCTTTAGGTTCTTTTGGATGTATTGAGTGAATCATTATATACCCAAATTTATATTTCCAACATATGCTATTGATGGATTATTCACAATTAAGGTAAAGTCAATACATTAGAGCCTACGAAAATTAATAAAATATTTGAAAATACATTATCAAGAATAAATTCCTAAAAGATATATCCTTGGTGCCTGAGTCCATATGATATCAGTCTTCAGTCGAGTTTATATTACTATAAATCATGGTCAGTTATAAATGACAAGACATAGATTATTGTAAAAATTAAATTGTATATATATAAATATATATATATATATATATATATATTCAGGTTTGTATTGATTAATATTGTGTAATTCAGTTGAATCTATATGTTAAATAGGGATGATACAACAAAACTGTTCATATGTTGGCGGGATACATCACTTGAGTAAACTAGGATTTGGAATAAAAAATATATATCAAAACATGGAACATCAAACAAAAAATAATCGAAAATATAAATTTTTCTGTAAAAATAAAATATATTTATAATTATTATTTACTGAAATCTCGGAACTAAAAACTTTTAAACTACAAGAAAGGTACGTTGAGCCTGTTCTTTCAGTTTTCATTACGAAGACGCCTCAGTTTTTGGTTTCCCATATTAATCAATGTTTTGCATGTCGTAGCCATTCCATGGCTATTTTATCGAATAAACAGTCCGAAAATATTGGGACAACTTTCGGTAAAAAAATATGTATTGAAATATTTTATTAACAATGCTGTCAGAAGTATTTCTCATTACCTCGCACAAGTTCGATAAAAATCCTCTTTAGCTGCTTTTTTGAGTAATGGCCATAGGGTTGTTCCAGACGCTACAATAAAATATAGAAATAGTAAAGTGTTTATAGTGTATATGCTTGTGTCGATCCATATATCATGTTGAAGTTGAGTGTTGTGATACAATTCAAATGTATTACCTCATTGTCTATGATGATATAGATAACTGGGGCCATGAATATATCTATATATAGTTTTCAATCGTTTTAAGGATATTTCCTGTTGATTCTTGGAATAAGGGTGCATTTTTTTGGAAAATCTGATGTCATAAACAAATCAAAGCATCATATCGAGAATAAAATCACCCTCCTAGTAGAAAACAATATGATGATGTGACTCAAAACTTTTATTTCACATACCTATTGATTTTTTTGTAGATAGGTAATCAATACCATCAATAATTTGATCACTCAAAAAAACTCACTAAGTAGTACAGAACCAGCACAAGAGATCGATAAACAATTAATGAAATACCGCCACTTATTTGAGGATAACCGCAGAGCAGACAAAGGTAAAACACAAGACCATATGAGAAAGTTTTTGCAACGAATCGGTTACGTCATATTTCTTAACAACCAAACGTATCTTCGACGTCCCCATGGTATTGAAATGTTCTGAAACCAGAACATCCGGAAGATATAAAAAATACACATTGCTATTAATAAATGTTTTGAAGATGTTATGATTTTTTGGGGTATTAGTGACAATGCTTTCAATAACATCGCAATATCACGTCTCCATAACTTATGAATTATATTTTCTCAGAAACATCGTCACGGGTACAAGAAATAAACGTTGATAAATCTCCCGGGTATATTTCTTTCTCACTGGAATTTGAACTAGAATCACTAATTTTTCCACTCGAGGACGTACAATAGAATATCACCAGGTAAACCAGAATTTCACTAAATGTCAACAATCACAAGAGATTCAATAAGTATTGAGTGTTTGATGGCTGTAATTATATAAACAATGTGTCCATATCACCTAGATATACATATATAGTTACTCTTTTTCCATACTGTATGAATAATTTTCGGTATGTTGAATACTATCTCTTTTTTCTCTTATTTTCTCTCGACTCTCTTTGAAGGTTCTTTTTCACTTCTTTTTCTTTTTCAACAGCCCATCGTCTGTTTATAGATTTGCTGAATCCTAGATTAGTCTGCACCAGAACGTGACGTTCATTTTCTCACGGAAAATGATGATAACTCATTCCAGTACAATGGTATCGTTTTGCCAAGTGTCACATTGGGGTACACAACAATAATGACATGAATTTCTTCACTCGAGGACGTACAATAGTCAACAGAACATTCACCAGGTAAACAAGAATTTCATTAAATGTCAACAATCACAAGAGATTCGGCAAGTTTCAGGTATACAATGGCTAAAATCATACGAACATTAATGTTTCGAAAAGTAAACAATGTCAAAACTAACGGAACCCTTACACAAACTTTCACCCCCTCCTACGGGTTGCATTTATAAAAACACTGAAACATGTATTTCTTTATCCCTCACAAAGACCTCAAATAAAAATTTTTGTGATCCTAACTTGAAAACTAACGGAACCCCAAATTTTCACCCCCATTTCACCCCTTTAGGGGTTGAATTTTCGAAAACACTGAGATACATTTCTTCAATTTGTAACAAAGACTTCGAATACCAATTGTGATGACCCCAACTTGAAAACTGATGGAATTACTATACAAACTTTCTATCCCAATTTACACCAAACACAAGGTAGCGGCTGTGAACCATTGAGGATACACTCGACTGTCTTCCGTCTCCATCATCAAATTAACTCTGGGCCTCATTATGTTGTAGTATCATCAGAACTACATATGTGTGTCAAGTTTCAACAGAATTGGTTCACAGGTGTGAAATAAATAAATTTTTCTACCTCTAGGGGTGTATTTTTTTCAAATTGAAATGGGCCCAACTTCTTAACAATAAAAATCATCAAAATCGGATAACCCAGTACAAAGTTATGCGTGGTAGAATAGATAAGGAAGTTAAAATTCAGGGGGTGAACCAAAAATCATCCCCCATTTTCTTATCGTTGGGAGTGGATTTTTTTCCAAATCAAAATGAAACCAACTCCGAAGTATACCCTATCCATCAAAAAAAGAATTATGGAAATCGGCCAACACAGGGGTGATTGATTATACATAAAAAAACTATATACGCGTCGACTAGAGGATTTCGTCGGTTGAAAATAGCAATTACTATCGATGATTCGTGCTGGAAATTTCAAAGTTGATTTCTATTTCGAAGAATATCAACCATTAATTGATTGTTTTAGAGAATTGAATTGAACAATAAATAATTCTCCACTTCAATCAACAACGTACAACAATTGATCCAGCTTTCCAATAAATTTAAAAAATTCTCATTTTAGTTATCATAAATCTTCAATTTCATATTCAAGTTGTATAATAATTGCATTAATTTATTTTTAATTATCGATGTAAATAAGTGTATGCCAGGGCACAGACAAGCGAAAAGGCTTCTGGGCCCATCGCCAAAGAAAGCTGAACAGCTTCTCGAGTTGGACAAGAAAGACTTGAAACTGGTGACGGAGCTGCTCACCGGATATTGTCCTCTGAGGTATCACTTCAAAAAAATTGTTAGATAACAGTGAACTGTGCCGTTTCTGCGAGAACTTCGCTAAAATTGCTGAACACCTGCTTTGCGACTGCCAAAGGCTTGAGTTCTTCCTCAGACATCAGGAACTCAGCTCCCAGGAAACTGATACACTTCGCAAGGAGTATCTGAATACATGAAGGGTAAGGTACTAAAGACCGTATAGGTTGAGGTAGGCGAGGATGAAGAGGCATATGGACCCTCCTACAGTCTAAATCTACGAATAAGTTTATGTTACTCACTGTGAATTATATTATCAATATATACTATAACATTTCAACATGATTTTATTTTTGGTTAAATTGTGATATCTGCTACGTCAAAAAAGTTTCAATTCAATAGCGCGTAAAGGTTACACACGCTCATTTTGTTATCAATATCTCAAGATATGAGTTTTGAGCACTGTTCGTGTATTGGATTTGTTGGGTATACAATTCTTTTTGGAATCCAGAAGCTTAGGTACCGAGGCCTACACATGAACAGTAATCCAGGACAGGAATCTGAAATTAAAATAAACTTCATTCTTTAATAAATGGATGTGAAGTAATTGATGGAAGATTATCATAAAATGATGATATCTTAGACGTTTCCAAATGGATCAGTACCACTATCATTATCTAATTTCTTAAATATCAATAACGCAACATATCATCGAGTATACTTGTTTGCAGCTTCCATTGAATAACATATATTTATTATTATCATTCATCATCATTCAGTTAATTCTAATAAAGCATCCCTCAATATAAAAATATCAGTTCTTACTACCATCATGAATTCCTATGATTATGGTTGTTTTTCTTTATCAATACATTGTCTCTGATTTGATAAATAATCCTCGATATTTTTATTGATGATGAAATAATACGTATTTTCCTTTTGTGATTGATATATTGCTTGTTCATGAATACCTAAAACTTATGAAAACCCATATGAAAGTAATAGAAAACAGAATGCCCACAAGGTGCGTAGAAATAATACTATAAAATAAAAATAAAAGGATGACTTGGTTATTCGGAAAGAAAGATTCATTTTGTGATTCTGAATTGACTATGAAGAGAGTTGACATGTTTTCATCGGTAAACAAACATCATTTATATGTCTGTGCAAACCTCGAGCTCTATTATCCATAATGATGACAAAGGTCAATAATATCATAGAAATCCTTGAGCTATGCACTGCGAAAACACATTTCCAGTTGAAAACCGAATTATATCCACAGTAGTTTGAAATGGCTATTGTTACTTAATTTTCGTCCATTTTGAGCAATAAACCTATCTATTGAATATTTGAAAAAACCCCCAGAGAAATGTACCATAATACTAGGTCTAACTCCGCCAAAAAATAATGTTAATACCAATGTGGCACGGAGATTCACATCAGGAAGTGGACATGTTTCGGAGGATTAATCCTTCCTCATCAGCAAAATGGAAGGGGTCACAAGCAGATCTGAAGGAGAAGTAAAATGTTACAATTACAAAGGGCAAACATTAAGAGAAAAATAACCTACCATTGTATGGTGGAAAAAATTATGAAAAAATGGCACCAAAAAATATAACAACACTAACATTATTGTGTCTGCATCTAGTGCGGGTTCACAAGTGTTAGGGACCGTGGTTAGCCCTAACAAACATTTTAAATTGCAAAGGATTTATAAAATCATCAAATACACATGGATATGGAAATCGAAAATAGGTTAATGGTTGACATATGACAAACACTTTTGACCTATGGAACATCAAGTTTCAAAGTGACAGAGAAATGTTTGTGACTGTGACATGGAATCGAGAAAAAGAAGTAGCTGAGTGTGATGTAGAGATGTGTTATTCGATCTAGAAATGGGAAATCAAAATAGTAAAGAGTTAAATAATTTAAGGCTCTCAAAATGAATTTTTTTATTGAAACAATGTAAATTAGAACTTTTGATTGCCTTGTTAATTTCAAGAGTTTCAGGGAGATTGAGTTTTTTACTTTTATCGCAAATATGTAAAATATATAAAATTTCTAGGTCAGAGTTAGGATCAAAACTGTGCTTTTCGTTCATAATATGGTTAGAAGAAACAGGATTGGAGTTAATAAGTTTTTTTCAGAGTTAGAATCTATCAATCGAACGTGTTCAGCTAGTCGTGTTCTGATCTTGCAGCCTGTTTGGTCAATATAACATGTTTCACAATTAGGGATAGAACAATTCAGTTCATAAACAACAGATTTATTCAACAATGGAATTTAATCTTAAGAGATTACCAAAAAATCTTTCAGGTTCTCAGAAGTTTTGAAAGATATAGAAAAATTTAAATCAATATTGGCGTTGAGTACATGAAACAAGATATTCTTGAGTTCAAGAGTTGAAGGACCAAAATAGGTCAAAAAAATATGTTTATTTGGTGAATCAGTTTGCGTTAATCTGGAGGTGGAAAAGTTGTTGACATATCTGTAATCTATTGATTGTGTGGATTGGAAAGCCGTTCTTATAAGCAATTTGTTTGATATGTTAAGTTCTGTCGAGAAATTGGAATCATTGAGAGGTATAGTAAAAAGACGGTGAAAAAGTTAATGAAAGGATGAAAATTTCTGATTGTACGGATGGTAAGATTGAAAAGGTATGAGTATGTTTTCTATATATGGAGAACTCAAGGGTGTCTGATTTGTGAATCATTAGGTGAAGAAAAGGTAATTCATTATTAGATTCTATTTCCATGGTGAACTGTATTCTTGAGTTGGAAAGAATTTAGAAAAATTAAAAAGTGGTTGAGGTCATCCAAAGTGCCTTTGAAAAGTGCCAGAATGTCATCGACATATCGATGCCAGAATAAAATTTTAGAGAAATTAGGATGTTTAGAAATGGTGTTTCAATGAATAACATGACACGATAACCTTTTTAGATTTCAACAAATTTTTTCTCTCTCCGATGAACCACTCCACCCCGAGATTATACGGTAAACCTAAAATTCACAAAGAAAAAATTCCCATCAGGCCTGTAGTTTCGTGCACTAACTCACCCGCCCCCAAATTAGCTAGTTGGTTGAATTCCATACTTCCTTTAATTTATTTGAAAATATGAACAGAATGTTCATAAAATCAGATGTGGAATCATCTGCGACTGAAAGATAAACTTCAGTAACTATCTTTCATCGTTCAAGATAACCTCTTGTGGGGTATTTATGTTGAAAAGGGAAACATTTTCGAATATCGAATGTAAATATTTTTTTGTGAATTGAAAAATTCACGATAAATATTAAGTTATTTTTTGTGAATGTCTAACAGAAAACGACTGCTTTCCTGGCTAAAGCCACGCTGGACATCGAACTACATCTGATAGATATTCTGAGAGGACCCTAACTCAAAAGAAAAAATCTGAATGTTTCCCTTTTCAATACTTCTTTTACTTACAAAATTTCATCCCTTAATAATTAGATCTTAGTTTCTTTTGATGTTTCCAATCTTTCCAAGTATGGACCCTGAAGATTGTCTCATGTTAGTTGGACAATTACTTTTTTCCAATCCTAATTAACTCACTTATCATATATTGAACCTATGCCCTCAACTGGATCTATTCTAATACAAAACTTTTTTCAATTCAATAATTCCTTTGCTATCAAAATTCAGGCTTAGCCATGGCTCTAATCTTAGTTCTCTTTTAGCTGAAGAATTCATGTATAATTTTGAATACCATTTCTAAACATCCTAGGTTCTCCAAAATTTTATTCTGGCATCGATATGTCGATGACATTTTGGCACTTTTCGAAGGCACTTTGGATGACCTCAACCACTTTTGAATTTTTCTAAATTCTTTCAACCCAAGAATACAGTTCACCATGGAAATGGAATAAATAAAGAATAACCTTTTCTTGACCTAATGATTCACAAATCAGACACTCTTGAGTCCTCCATATATAGAAAACCTACCAACAGTGATAATATCATACCTTTTCACTCTTACCATTCGTACAATTAGAAATTTTCATCCTTTCATTCACTTTTTCACCGCCTTTCCACTATACCTCTCAATGATTGCAATTTCTCAACAGAACTCAACATCATCAAACAAATTGATTATAACAACGGCTTCCCAATCCACACAATCAATAGATTATATTACAGATATGTCAACAAATTCTCCAACTTCAGATTAACACAAACTAATTCACCAAATAAACATTTTTCTTTGTCCTATTTTGGTCCTTCATCTCTCAAACTGAAGAATATCTTGTTTAATAAACTCAACGCCAATATTGTTTGAATTTTTTCTATCTCTTTCAAAATTTCTAACAACCTTAGAGATTTTTTGGTAACCTCTAAAGATAAAATTCCATTGTTGGTTAAATCTGGTGTTCCTCAACTGAATTGTTCTATCCCTAATTTTAAAACATGTTATATTGGTCAAACAGGCCGCAAGATCAAAACACGACTAGCTGAACACGTTCGATTGATAGATTCTAACTCTGAAAAAAATGTATTAACTCTAATTCTGATTTTTCTAACCATATCATAAACGAAAAGCACAATCTTGATCCCAACTCTGACCTAGAAATTTTATATATTTGCGATAAAGGTAAAAAACTCAATCTCCTTGAATCTCTTCAAATTAACAATGCAATCAAAAGTTCTGATTCACATTGTATCAATGAACAAATTCATTTTGATATCCTAAAACTTTTCAACTCCTTACTATTCTGATTTCCCATCTCTAGATCAAATTTCATAACACATCCCCACACCACACTCAGCTAGTTCTTTTTCTCAATTCCATGTCACAGTCACAAACATTCCTCTGTCACTTTGAAACTTGATGTTCCATAGGTCGAAAGTCTTTGTCATATGTCAACCAATAACCTATTTTCTATTTCCATCCATGCGTATTTGATGATTTTATAAATCCTTTGCAATTTAAAATGTTTGTTATGACTAACAACGGTCCCTAACACTAGTGAACCCGCACTAGATGCGGACACAATAATGTTATTGTAGTTATATTTTTTGGTGTCATTTTTTCATAATTTTTTCCACCATACAAAGGTAGATTTTTCTCTTAATGTTTGCCCCTTGTAATTGTTACATTTTACTTCCACTTTAGATCTGCTTGTGACCCCTTCCATTTTGCTGAGGATGAAGGATCAATCCTTCGAAACATGTCCAGTTCCTGATGTAAATCTTCGGGCCACATTGGTATTAAAATTATTTTTTGGTGGAGTTAGACTGTATGATTTCTCACCTACCTAGTAATATCACCTCCACTGTATGAGATGGATTGCCTACGTTGGATGTACCATAATAGTTTGTATGGTGGAAATATAGTGATGATATTTTTGACACCTGCAGTCAAAGTTCAGGTGACTCCAAACATGTCTTGAATCGTAAATATAAACAAGAATCAACAATGAAATTTGCTTTGGAAACAACAGAATAAGCAACTCTCTTTGTCAGATGTTATGATATAAAAATCAACGTTCAGAGTCAAAACAACTGTTCATCGGAAAAAATACATACTTATAGATAACTAAAACCAGCACACCAGCGGAAAAGGGGAAATTGTGAACTTGTATCCATGAATGAAACTAAAAACAACAATTTATCAAACAACACAACCTGCAATAGAAGTACTCTAACGAACCACATATCTGACAACGATCAGTATACCCGTATTATCTGAACGGATTGGTCGGATTGGTCATACATTTGATATATACCAAACCGAAAAACGTGAATAAAAGTTGAAAAAAAAATTTTTGTAACACACCTTGTTTGTGTGGTGGATCTTATAATAGTTGAAACAACGAGACTAGGGACATTACGACAGAACATATCATATCAATATTTATTTGTGTGATCACGATGGTAAGGATACAGCTAAGTATCTGAATACTTTGAATGAATTTTGGTACATCTCTACAATAAATGCACCCACTAGAGTGCAAGGTGACAGTAAAACCTGCCTAGATAATATTTTCATCAAATCAAAAAAACTCTGATCTGTATGGAAACATTCCACCCATTATGATGAAAACCACAATAACAGATCACTACACCACTCTACTCCAAGTAATATTCACTGAAAAAACAAAGGTGAGAATAAACAATAACAAATTAGTGAAATGTTTGAATAATAACAAAATAAACAATATGTTCCCCAATATTTCCTGGAACGATAACTACACTGCACCAGACTCCAGACTCTGAAACAACAAACTTTATCAACATTATCCTAAATACGTTAGAAGCATGTACCGAAAGACGTTAGATTTGTAGAAAAATCCACAAAATAGCACCCTGGTTCAATTTTATCAATAAAAAAAACACGATGTTTTGCCTTTTGCGATAGTAAGAAACAGAAGGTATCGAAACAAACTAACTTCATTATCCAAAACTAAATTAAATTTTATAACCACCAAATTGGAAAAAAAAACAATTAAAAAAATTTGTGGGATGGGAGGTTACTCAGCAAATATCAAGAAAAAAAAACAAACAATAATATATTATAGATAAAATTAAACATCCTACAAAAAAAATTAAATTAATTTCAATTGACAAAACGGAAATCGCAAATGTATTCAATAGAATCTTCGTAGAAACGGGTGAAACTTTTCCTGGCAAGATAAGAAACAACACAAATTACAAAATAAGAAGTACATCTATTCTGAATTTTGAACCAATTAATCTGATGGAAACAAGAAACATAATTTTTGAGCTAAAAAATAACAATATTTGAGGTATATGATGACTTGAAATCGAAAAATATAGAACTGATATCTGCCTATATTCAAGATCTCCTGACTCATATTCTCAATCGGTGTATAAAATGAGGTGTTTACCCTGATGAATTCAAAGAAATGGTTATTACACCATTATTGAAGAGGAAGGAGATACATCTGTAATAACAAACTATAGTGCGGTCTCTCTTGTTACCAATTTGTCAAAAATATTTGAAAATATTATTAAAAAAATCAATGAATATAAAATAATTTCAAATAGTCGATCTGGGTTCAGAGAGAATATTCACAAGATGCCGTTCTGTCATTGACATTACCGAAGCTTCAAATGAAAGCAAACCATCCTTGTGTGTGTTCATAGACCTATCCAAAGCCTTTGACACAGTCAGTCATCACCTTCTTCTTCAGTCCCTGGAGGATATTGGAATGAGAGGTATTATATTGAAAGTATTTAACAGGAAGACACCAGGTAGTTAGAGTAGATGATGTATTGAGCAGTGCGAAAGTTATTGACTGTTAATAGATTCTCATCCAACCACCATTTTATCATAGAAAACTCTGTTTCAACCTTAACTTCCAATGAGTGCCAATTATCTGCTTCATAGAAGATGGCTGAATCATCTGCAAGTCCAATAATATTTCCGTTGTTACTCAATGATAAAAGTCTGTTTACATATACAGTGCTTCTCAAAAGTCCCTCCCCCCTCTTATTTTTGGAACGATTATACATAAACAAGTGAAATTTGGAAACTGAATATTAAAGGTTGTAAACTTCCCTACTAGTGATGATAGATGACAAAATCGTCAAAGATGACGTCACAAGGCCATTGTGACCGATAATTTCAAATGGAACCCTACGGCAAGCGACCCCCCATTTAAAAGGTATCGGAAAAACCTATTCAATGATACTTATTTTGTTTGTGTTTATGGCAGTTTTAATGGCTCATTAGTAAACAGTAAAATTTAAATTCCATTACAGATTTAAGCATCATTTACAATACCTAATAATAATGAAAATATCAAAAGTAGCCCAGACTTTTTTGGCACACAGTATATAGCCGTAGGTAAAGTATAGTACGTAATGCGTGTTGTAAAGCAATTACGCACTCGCCGCTACGCAACTTTGTGAGTAATTTTTCCATCCGTGCGTAATATGTTTTTTACAACACTTTATACGTAATATACTTTTGAAGCATATTCAATGCAATAACAATTTCCTGTATCCTCGCCTATTGGGATTGTACCAAGAAAATTAGTCAGGAAACTCAATTTCAGATTCAACTGTTCATATACTAATGATAATGATTTCTACAAACTGAATTTTCATTTGCAGACGGAATTATTTGACGTTATTTTTTTATTTATAAGATAGTTGGTAATCTGATTGATTATGTTTATTGTACCAACTATCCCACGTACAACTGTACACCATATAATGTTGGAAATAAAAACCTCTTTGTCAACAGATTGAGCTCCATAAATTCACTGTTGGATTTGCCTTCTCATAGATGAATTGTTATGGGTGATAAGTTGGAAGTTGATATTATTACGAACATTAGTACAGTACACCCCTGCGTTGTTCATCTCGCACACGGTCGCTTACCGGGACGGAACTCCAGGAATGTGACAACGGCTTTTCCGTCGAATGATCCAGATGTTTCTACGAAGGGCTCGAGTATCCCGAAAGCCAACAATGGGGTATATTATGAAATTGTGTATTTCATCGTCAGAGTGCATTATTGTTATTGTATTGTGTTTTTGAAGTGAAATATACTGATATTGAATCATTCGAGTATTTCTATTGAAAAAAACGGACCCAGTTCCGTAACAGTTGGCGACAATTTGAGGACGATTAATAGTGAATACGAGAAATAAACCCTCAGGATTCTATTCAAAAGATTTAATAGTTCAAGTTATATCACAAAAAAACAAGAAGAGCAGAAACGCCAATACATAGAAGAGATACGACGAATAAGAGAAAAATAAGAGGGCAAACGTGGATATAAAGGGAAAGGAACGACGAGGAAGGGATAAACAAGAGTGGCTGGAATAACCAGAACCACACAAAGCACTTTTCGAACAGAATATTCAATAAACCAAGGGGCAGATCGTAAGCCTCAAGAAAAATAGTCTGGAAAACGATGAAAGGAATGGATAGTGGGATGAGAAGTGAAGTCAAGGCTGTCCAAGAAAAAGCAAAAATAGACAAATGGGTGGTGCATGATCGAACGATGCAACAATTGAAAGAACTAAAAATGAAGGTTGATTCGTTCAGAATCCAAGAGCACCCCGACAAGGATGCCACGTCGAACAATTCCGTGAAACCTCCGACTCTCGATGGACAGACGCCATGGTCTCTATATCGTGAACAGTTCGAAGATGCGGTAATGAATAGGGCGGTCACTTATATTAGATTTGGTTGGACCTGCTCTGGCAATGTTACAGACATTCCAAGAAAAACAGCATCACAAGTATGGAGTCCTGATTGCGCCTCTAGATCAGCTGTCCCCGGCACAGTTGGAAATACGAGTGCAGGAATCGGATGAAAGTCTGCAGTAGTTTCAAGCAGACGTGCGGAGACTCATTCAGATCTGCTACCCAGATGCCCTGGAAGAGTTTGAAAAACAGTTGGCGATGCATGTTTTTCTAGATGGAATGGGAGATTTCAAAATTATCACACTTCGGGAAATGCCTTGGTTCGTTCCTTGGAAATGGAAGCAGCTTTCAATATCGAAAGTAAGAGCAGTATAGATTGGAGAAACAAAGATATAGCATAGAACAGAAACTCAGCAGAATATTGTATGAACTGAAATGGAAAAGTAACAGCGCAAACAGTCATGAAACAGAAAACTGCTCCAGGTATGGAAGGAAGGGACATTTCCAAAGATACTGCAGAGTCATGGTGCCACAACATTTGTCATCACCTTGGAGAACACCCCCACGTTCGCATTCACGAGGACAAGATTGCCAGAAGAGTCAACTGAGAACTATTTCAGATGTGGTAGGAGCCGACATTTCCAGAGAGATTGCAGGGTGAGGTTGCCGTCAAGTTCGCCATCATCGTGGACGACACCTACAGGTTACTAATCACCGACGAGTACCTGTGTGAGTTTTTGGGCATATAACAAGAAACTGAGTCGGAATATCCACTGATAATCCGCCCATTAGAGAGAAGATTAACCAGTACTGTAAGCCCCAATGCTTACAGTATTTATATTTTTCAATAGAAAACCAGTTTTTCTATATGAATTGTGATTTTTTAATAACTGACAACTTTCAGTTTGAATTATATTTTTTTTATTATTGACAATCCTTGTCAAACTCGACAAGTTTCATGTTTTTGTCATACAAAGTGATCAAAACATACAAAGTGAATTAACGAATTAAACTCAAATAATTAATCAATAATCTTCAGCAGCAACACTCCCCCCAGTAATGGAACTCGCTTCATTACTCTTCAGCTGCAACACTTCCCTCGATAATGGAACTCGCTTCATTACTTTCTTATTTCTTCTTTCTTCTCTTCTGCAACGTCTAGGACACATATTTTCACTACAGAACGTCGAAATATGCCTGATTTTGTCTTGACATCTACCATTCTGATTTGACCATCGGAACCGGGAAATACTGCAACAACTCTCCCCTTGGGCCAATGATTTCTTGGAAGTTCACTGTCGACAAGAACGACTACGTCACCGACTTTCACTTTCCGAGGATCTTTCTGGAACCATTTGGTTCTTCTGGTCAGCGTAGGCAAGTACTCCCTGAGCCATCTTCGCCAAAAGCAGTCAGCTAGATACTGGGCGATTTTCCATTGTTTTCGCGAAACAAGATCATTTTCTGAAAACGATCTGAACAGGCAGACAGAACTAGAGGTACCAATTAGAAAATGGTTTGGTGTCAAAGCTTCGTCATCTTCTGGATCGATCGATACATGCACCAGAGGTCGTGAGTTCACAATGTGCTCAGCTTCAACCATCAGTGTCCATAAAACTTCTTCGCGCGGAGCTTGTTCCTTCAGAACAACCTTCAGAGTTGTCTTTACTGATCGCACAAGTCGCTCCCAACTACCTCCCATATGTGGTGTTCCTGGGGGAATGAAATGCCATTCGATTCCCCTGTAGGTCATTTCTGCAATAATGGACTCCTTCCGCATTTCCTTGAGGGCTTGCCTGAGTTCCTTGTCCGCTCTACGGAAGTTTGTGCCATTGTCCGAATATATTTTTTCGGGACATCCTCTTCTTCCAATGAGTCGTCTGATTGCCATTATGGCAGAATCGGAACTAAGAGATGAGGCAAGTTCCAAATGAACTGCTCTGGTGCTCAAGCAGGTGAACAATACTCCCCATCTCTTTTCCCTTCTTCTTCCGACGGACACGTTCATCGGACCAAAATAGTCCATACCTGTGTAGGTGAAAGGTCTGACAAAGCTGTTCAATCTGCAAGCTGGTAAAGGAGCCATTTCTGGCGATAATGGTTTTTCTCTCAAATTTTTGCAGTACTGGCAGGAATTCCAAGTGCTTCTCACTGCATTGCACTTTCTTCCCCATATGTAATTTCATCAGATTTTCTTGAATGTCCTCGCCTACAGTTGACTGAAAATCTCAAAATCCATGCAGTCATTCTCAAAACTTTTGTATATTTTCAAAAGTTTTGAAAATTTTTAGTTGACAATTCTGTTTCAGAAATAAGAGTGTATGTTGATTTCATTTTCTCTATACTCATCTCTTCCAGACAAAGAATTCCATTACGTGACCTACTTCTTAACCATGTTGGACCAAACCACCACTCAATTTACAACAAAGTTCTGGCATTGCATTCTCTTGATGCCAGGTCTACGTGGTTCATTTTTCCTGGAACGTGATACCATTTATAAATATTTAAATTCAATCTCATTTCTTTTTCTCTGTTTTCAATAAATGTATTCCATTTTCCTTCCGTTTGTATCCAAGTTGAAGCCATCATCGAATCATTCCAAAATCAAGTTTCACACCCAATAATTCCGCTAATAATTCGAGTCTAGGTAAAGTCATATTTTGGGAGCTAGTCTGGATTAAGCAGGGACCATACCGACTGATGATTCTCTTTGAATGAAAATTCTCAGAAATATACAACTTGCATAGGCTGATTTCTTCAATTAATTTTGCACTTTTCGATTGATTCCTCACACTTGAAACGCAAGTATCCACGTAATAGGAGTTTTTCTGCCGTCCCTCCGATTGGCATTGTTGCACTATCCAAACGATAACCTATAGTAGCTGACGAAATCAATAGATTAGAATCATCACCGAACACGACTCTGTGAAGTGTATATGTTTTAGCTTCACGTTGTGAATGATTTTGCTACCATAGGGATCGTAAATAATCCCCATCTTCGGGGAAAACGCTCATCTGTGGGAACGCCTTTTCAATATCAGATGTTATTCCTATGGAGTTGCGCATATCAATAAACAATGATGATGGTATCAATTCAAAAAAACTCGGTTACTTAAGGAATTTCCATTTCTGCTAGGGATGCGAATTCAAGTTGTTAAACAAGATTCTTTAACAACTTCGTTATGAGGCAAATGATTTACGAACGATTCATGATTCAAAACTACTTCGTCTGTAATCTCCTCAATAATTCCCAATTTTCCCCACTGATTGAATATCTTAGATAATTTTTTGTTTCGAATTGAACATTATGACCACTGAGCAAATCACTTTAAAGGTTTTCAAACTGAAAAGTGGAAAATAACCTTTGCGGTAACCATCCTGTACCACTCAAATATCACTTAGGAGTCACAGTCACTTTGAAGAGAGTATTATAGTTTCGGTGACGTTTTGGTAACTTCCACAAAACCTTCAATGTGGCAGGCACTTGATTGTGATATGTGGTGATGGTTGCCACGTTCTGGCTTCCTTCATAAGTGAAAACCATAGTTCGCATTGAATTAACAATTACAATAACCTTCAAAATTCACCATTCCGCGCGATGACGAAAGCTAACCTAAGTTTTCTCAAATTATTTTATTGTGGCTTACAAAAAATTTGTTTAACCTGTTACGTGAAACATGAGTGATTTTATTCAATATGAAATGGGTTATGCGTTTTCAAGAGGCAATTTTCCTTGATTTTGAAGTGACCGTGGATTGGTCCATGCGATGACAAAAAGTAACCCAACTTTTTTCAAATTATTTTGTTGTGGCTTATAAAAAGTTCGTTTCATCTGTTACGTGAAACGTGAATGAGATTCATTCAATATGAAATGGGTTATGCGTTTTCAATAGACAATTTTCCTAAATTATGAAGTGCCGTGGATTGCCAGCGATGACGGAAACTAACCTAACTTTTCTCAAATTGTTTTATTGTGTCTTACAAAAAGTTCATTTTACCTATTACGTGAAACGTGAATGATATTCTTTCAAAATAAAATGGGTTGTGCTTTTTCAATAGACATTTTTTTTTTGATTTTGTACAGAAAGATTAATTTAATTAGATCGGATCTCTGACTTGTGCCCCTGTTGAATATTTATACTTCAATTGTTAATTCTGTTTGCATGAATGCCATCATTTCCATTACTTATTGATTGATAATTATTTCTTGATACTTGATCATTATTGATTGGAGCTGCATGAATCCACTATACTTGCTATATGTCGTTTTTTAACAATTAATGAACATGTACCCGCAATTTCGAAGTTATAAATTCAAAGTGGCAGGTTATAATAGTCCGATGTGTTTGCCCCTTTCAAGGGTATAAGACCTACTGTAATTTTCAGGTTATCACTTTGAAGTGGTGAGTTATGGGCCTGCGACGTGGGTGCCACTTTCCAGTGGTAAAAAAGTTAATAATTCAGTTCCATTGGCCACTGTATGATGGGAGGAGCTTTAGAGTGGTATAATCACCCTTTCTGTCACTTCAAAGTTTTATTTTTCAAAAGCCGCCATATCTACAGGAATATGCTGGGTCGCCATTATTAGAGAAATGATCGAAATATTCAATGAAGATCAGCACTGCATCAAACGTAGTAATTTGTTACATAAGTGTTTGTTTCAACCAACCAAGATTGTTAAAACAATGTTTGAGGGATTTAAGAATATAATTTCAGAGGCGAGTTATTTCCAAAATGATAATGTTTTCCTTGAATAAAGTGTATTCAGATGGCGTGTGCTCACAATCGAGCTACAACACCCATATTCCACATACAACTTTCAATCGTTTTAATTTTATCCCCAACAGAATTATCCAAAGTCAATATACTTACGCGTTTGTATGTTTATATGTTATATATTTTTATAGTTGATCGGGTGTTAGAAACGAATCAGGCAGAATGGAAGAATGGGGAACATTTATCAAAAAAATATGTTGCTGAACAGAGATAGACCTACATATTATTTACACAAACGCATTCAGTTGTTTAACGTGTCTAGTGTCGGCCACTACATATCCAAGTTTTTGCCAGGTGACCACAACGTGGTTAAAATGTGGCTATCTGAGATCCAGGAATATGGATCGGAATCTTGCAGCCACCAAAAAAGTGTTCCCCATTTTGGTAGCCGCCGCGTGATAGGACCATGTATATTACGTGGCAGTGGTTGTGGTCAAACACTTCAAAGTTTTCCAGAATCGTGGCCGCTACGTTCCGGCCATTTAAAATGCTACTTGGGTCATCTATCAACACATGAAATCATAATCAAAATCAACCTCCATTATGATAACACTATCATCGAAAGAAGCATATATAACAAAATATGTTCTCGACAAATTCAATACTGCCATCCCCATCTGTACTTAGCCATAATATTTGTGTGTTTTCAGTTGATACTGCCCATTTTCTTCGATAACATATTTTTCACTTTTGATGGCTTCAAGAATTGTCTTAGTTTTACCTGAAACAAAAAAAATATACATGGATTATTAAATTGAAGTATCGATGTGTCCTAAAATAATTACAATTTATTGCTTGAAATTCAATTATTCTCAATCCCAGTTAGGTATATCATTTATATATTACAAATATTCGTACCTTCAGATCGTACCTTCATTTCAAGGGGATGAAGTTGCTGATTTTCAGAAAATATTCCATCAGGTGAATATCCCAACCAATTGTTGGCCGACGGAATCATCAACCCACATTCCACAACAGTCATTTTGGATTCTTTTCTCGATAGAAATATCTCGTGCCATACTCTCATACTTCAAACCACGTTTCGTATACTTATTATCAACTTCAATAGGGTTGAAATATGTTATTGACTTAGTTCTCCAATCATCCTTCGAGTACGTTTATATTGTATAGCAGCGACTTTCAGTAATACGATATTTCCTTTTTTCACCCCAATCAACTGAATGACGTGGGATATGTATGGCTATCTCTATTGCATCATCACACAAGGTAGATATCATTTGTGCACAGCAATTTTTTTCAAGAGGTATTTCAATTGATGCCAAGAACATCATAATAGATGACTGGCAAGCGATATTCAAAATTTCTTCAATGTAACTAACAAGACTGTCAGTTCTTTGTGAAATTGTGCATGAATTTGTAGAGAGCTCTTATCTACGACCTTCAAAATAAAAAGTTGAAATCGTATCAATTAATTTAAAAAAAACATACCCGTGCTCAGCAATTGCTGAGGTAGGTAATTCACCGCAGAAAAAAATCACTACATCATTGCTAATTACATTTTTATTGCTTCTCTCCATTTTATTTCCAAAACATGGTATTTCATCCACAGCTACTACTGGTCAATATTTATCTTTGATTAGGTTCCTCTGAGTAGCCCATACACACTTCTTTTCAGTTTGTGAAATAGACCCCAATATCTCCACATCTTCCCTAAAAAAGGAACAGGCGTTGAAAGAAATAGGCAGTTATTGATTAAAATCTTGTCTGCATGAAAATACTTGGGACCTAATTATACATCTGATAAGGAAAGCTAAAATATGTTTACATTTCCTGCTGTTTCCAGCTTCACATGAACATAGCATGTTGGTAATTTTGATGGATCTTGCAATAGACAATTTCTTTGTGATTTCATGTGGATTGGAATCCAATGCACTTGACTGCAAACATAACCCATACACATCAATTTAGTCAGAACTAGGAGTTTCCTGAATTTTCCTGGCCAATATAAGATGTCCTGCGTTAAGCACATTTTCTCCTTTCACCACACGTTTGGAATGCTCGGAGCCACCCAAATAATTCATGTACTCTATAATGCTCAGCTTCATGTCTAAAAAACATGTCTCATCAACTCATTAAAGTTTGGAGTATTGAAAAGACCACATCAAGGGTTAATGCACAAACGTACCTGAACAATAACAATATAAATATAATCAGTCCACAAGAGATATTTTTCAGTGAAATGAGACGAATCCGGAAATAACACAGTAAAAATCATTAACAGATGCATAAACACTGAAGTATGGCACTGAAGTAACTCAAGTTAACAAATTTGATGACCCATAGCTATGTTCCAACTGTCGCCGTATATGCGTATATACGAACACACTTACCCCAGTATGAAAATTATCATTGAATTATTGTATGACCCATACTCAATTACAGAGAACAACATATGTTGTAGGTATGTATAAACGTCTAGTTTTTGTATTTGACTTGGAGAATGTCTTATCGTCTAAGAACATTTTTATCAAGGTTCACTTGAATTTGATTTCTGAGAGATTCTGCATTTGCTGGGGTATTTTGTTATATAATTTTGCGATCAAGTATGGGGAGGAGGAATGCTACTGTGTAGGCATATACAGTTTGAATTTGGAGCGAACGTTGAAATTGTGAACATCTGTGCGGAATCTGATTTTATTATGTGAATAAACTGGCCTCCTCCAACTCAAGAGTTTGTGATAGGTACAAGGTATATAAATTCGCCTTTTTCGTATGGACAACCAGCCAATTTTTTTTATGAAACTAGTGACATGATCCCTCTTCTAATGGGGCATACAGACGAATTCTGTATGAGTTGTAAGTGACGTATATCAGATTTTAGTGGACCGGGGCCGTTTACTGAATCTGCATAATTTAGATGCGAATGCACCAGGTTCTCGCAGATCATTTTCTTAGAGATGGTGTCGAGAGAGTGTCTGTTCGTGAAGAATAATTTTAGGTTTGAAAACGCCCTTTCTATTATCATATTGTCGTGTTTGGAATATTTCAAGGAAGTGTCCATGAGAAACCCAAATTTTTTGACATGTCTGTGATAGGAAGGAATTCTCAATTTACTACTACTTGTTTGGCCAAAGATGGCATTCGACTTGGTCGGATTGATTAAGAGGCAGTATTTGTTAGACACTGTTAACAAGGTACATAGGTTGTGTTGAATGACTTTATTATTATACCCGTGAGTGTTTCGCCTATGGTGAACAAACTGACTCTCTAATGTCCAAACAATGACAAATGTGAAGGGAGGGGAGAGATTTGACATTATTATTGTCATACCATATAAAACACTTTGAAGTCTTGTCAAACAATGTTTCTTTGAGTTACTTTTGTAGTTATACAGTCCGCTTAATACATGCATTCATCATTAGCGAGTGTTTAATATTCTGTAAAATCGAAAGAGAGAAAATAACCATAACATTGGTACCTTCGAGCACGATAGTGAAAAGTGCCGGTTGACTGTAAATTACGCAGTGAACAGCATTGTGAAAATCTCCTGTAAGTTACGCAGGACAACAAGTGCAGTAAAAATCATAAGACAAACAATCGCTCTGTAAGTTATTCAGAACATTTCAACATATAAGCGTAGTGGAGAGCAATCACCATAAACTATATCAACACTTATCTCTATAAAATTAAGAGAAGTGGCATTTGCTCCAACAAAGAAAAGAAATAACATCAATAAGTGTTACCCTAAACATTGACCGTTGAGATTCGTATCCTTGGAATCGAAAATGAGACAAATTGTGGTTAGGAGTTCACTCTGCACAACCAAGCCGAAAGCAGAAATAAAACGAAGCAGACAGCACTGACAGCAGACAAGGGCTTCAACGAACGTCTCTAGTGGTGGAGTAGGGAAATGGAAACAAAAGCATAGGCGAATAGATAGCTGAGCGGTGGTGAGTTCATTCCAATCTCTATCCCTCAAACATCCTTATAATAACTATTGGTTCTTTGGTCTCGGTCTGAGGGAGAACATATTCAAATATCCTCAAATAATTGATTGGTTCATTAAAAAATCAGCATGGCTGAAGAACTTAAAATTTTGAAAATGAAAAGGAGCCATATCAAAGGCAGGCTAACGCGATTTTCCACATTTATAGAAAGTCTACAATTCACGGATAAAGCAGAGATAATTGAGTTAGAATCACGGTTAGAAAAAATTAATGAAACTTATCGCGAATTTGATGAAGTTCACGGCGAAATCGAAATATCGTGAAGAGTTTGAAAACGATTATTTAAAATTGGTCGCTAAAGCCAAGTAATCGATATTACAGATGTCAGCACCAATTGTACAGCCAGGTCAAGTTCAGACCACTACTCCTGCGATACATATGAATATGTTGAATCCAACTATTCTGCCAACGATTCCTGTACCCTCATTCTCAGGGGATAACAAGGAATGGTCTTACTTCTTTGACACATTCAACTCTTTGGTCAATACTAATCCAAATTTAAACAACATTCAAAAATTTCATTATCTGAAAGATTCTCTTAAGGCTGATGCTAAACAAGTGATTGAATCAATGGAAATATCAGAAAATAACTATGATACGGCTCTTGATCTATTAAAGGAGCGATTTGACAATAAAAGGTTGATTGAGCGCGCTCATGTGGCTTCTCTATTCAATATATCCCCAATTACAAGGGATTCTTTGCAATCGTTGCAAAAATTTTCAGATGATAATATTAAGCATTTGAGAGCTCTAAATAATTTAGGCAAATCCACGAATACCTGAAATCTGATATTGATGCATCTTTTTACATCAAAGCTTGACAGTAGCACCAACCGCGAGCGGGAATCGCATTCAGCAAGGCTGAAAGATTCGAAGTTGGATGATTTCAAAAAATTTCTAAACGACAAATGCGGCATTTTGGAGACTCTTCAGTCCTCTTCTTCAAATAATACGTTTGAAACATCACAAATTTGATAATAAATTTCGAAAGACTAGCGAACAAAAACATTCATTTGTGATTTCGAATAATTATCGACGTTCTTTTTGTAAGGGAACCCGTTCCGTTTACTATTGTGAAAATTTACTCAAAATTCCAGTTTCTACTAGGCTGGAAGAAATAAAAAAGCTGAAATTATGCACAAATTGTTTAAGATCAGGTCATTCAAATTCAGAGTGTCGTACAAGCACTTGCAGACATTGTCAAAAAAGACATTACTCTCTTTTATGCATTGACAGCGATAAAAAGCAACAATCTCACATTTCAGACAGAAATTCAGGAACAAGGGTCTGGAGAGAAGGATTCGGTCAAAACTGATGAACATGACGAACAAGTACGAGCGGCATTCACTGTTCATATGCCTAATAAGCCTGAATTACAAATCATTTCATCGACAGCTATTATTTTTATCCTTGATGAACAAGGCAATGAAATGCAGTGTCGTGCATTACTTGATAACGCCTCACAATCTCATTTTATTAGCAGAAACTTAGCTGAAAAACTTGGACTATTAATCAAAAGGGTCAATATTCTGGTGACAGGTATAGGTTCAACTTCCACGAAAATTGCAGGAAGGACGTCAGCAACAATCATGTCGTTACACAATTATTACAAGAAGGATTTATCATTTTTGATTATAGATAGAATTACGGGAAATATTCCAAACACTTCCATTGACGTGTCAGAATTGGGAATTCCTCATAATATAACTTTAGCTGATATTTTAACAGTCCAAATCAGATAGATATTTTACTAGGAGCAGGTATTTTTTGGGAACTCCTTTGTATAAGCCAAATTAACAACGGTCCGAATAAACCTATTATTCAAAAAACCAAGCTTGGATGGCTTATATCGAGTCCTATATATGCCACTAATCCAAAAATTTCACATTCTTCTTGTCATGTAGCTACCGATGAATTGAGTGCCCAACTAGAGAAGTTTTGGCGAATCGAAGACTTGACTGATAAACCCAAGACCCAAGACGAAGAACGTGAATGTGAAAGAATTTTCACAGAAAAAACGCGACGCGATGACACCGGTCGTTTCATTATTGAATTTCCTACGAAAAATGTACTCGATAATTTTGGAAATTCCAGAGATCTCGCAGTTACACGATTCAAGTCATTGGAAAAAATATTTTGTTACAATTCCGAGTTGAAACTAAGGTATACAGAATTCATGCGAGAATATGAGAACATGGGTCATATGACAAATATCGATTCAATAAATAGGTCGACTGAAAGTTACACAGCGACACACCTGGTATACTACTTGCCACACTACGGGGTATTGAAAGAATCCAGTACTACTACGAAATTACGCTTAGTATTCGATGCTTCTGCGAAAACATATCAGGACCTTTCGTTAAATGTTATTAACTGGGCCGGTTATACAAGACGCACTTTTCTCAATAATAATTAGATTTCGAAAACATCGTTTTGTTATAATAGGAGACATAGCTAAAATGTACAGACAAATTTTAGTGGCCAAACGCCAACGAGATATGCAGTGCATTGTCTGGCGCGAATCAGCGGATCAAGAGATTCGGGATTATCAACTCAATACGGTAACCTATGGTGAATCTCCTTCAAGTTTTATTGCCACGCGTTGTTTGCGAGAATTACCTTTACAAAATGAAAATAAATATCCCATGGCAAGTAAGATTATAATGAGAGACTTTCATATGGATGATCTCATATCACCAAAACAGTTCAAATGCGATGTGAAATTAGTAAAATATTAGCGCAAGGTGGATTTGAACTCAGAAAGTGGGTAAGCAATAACACAAAATTTTTAGATAAATCTAATGATTCAAAAAATGTTATAGATCAATATATTATATCAGACGATTCGTGTATGAAAACCCTTGGACTTATTTTCAATGCGAAAAATGACAGTCTTCAAGTTATGTCAAATTTGAAATATGGCGATCTTGTTACTAAGAGAACCATACTCTCAACCTTGGCTCAAGTGTTCGACCCTCTAGGGCTGGTGGGTCCAGTTATTATCAAGGGAAAAATACTTCTTTAAACGTTATGGAGGTCTCACTTAGATAGGGACAAAAGTGTGCCCTTGGACATTTATAGTGAATGGAACGAATTAGGAAAACAATTGCATTTGTTGGGTAAATTGACCATTCCAAGATTTATCTCCATGGAAAACGCGATAGATGTCCAAATACACGGATTTTCAGATTCATCTGAAGCGGCTTACGGCGCATGCGTTTACTTGAGAACCGAAAATTCAATGGGCAAAGTATGTGTTCGGTTAATATGCGCAAAATCGCGAGTCGCTCCCACTAAAGTAATAACCTTGCCGAAACTTGAACTTTCTGGTGCACTTTTATTAGCCGAATTGACAAATCGAGTGATAAATGACTTAGACGCCGATATATCAGATATACATTCATGGTGCGATTCCACCATAGTCTTGTCGTGGATATCTGCTTCACCAAACAGGTGGAAAACATTTGTTTGTGATAGAGTTGCTGAAATTCAGCGATTAACGTCTGTCAGTCAGTGGCGGCATGTGTGTTCAGAGGATAACCCGGCAGATGTTATATCACGAAGCCTTAGTTCGGAAAAGCTTTTAACGTGCGATTTATGGTGGTCGGGACCAAAATATTTGAGTGAAAACCCTGAGCATTGGCCTACACAAATGGCTACATTAAATGTTCAAGATCTTCCCGAATACAAAACTCCTAAGGTGATAAATCTTTTAACCAAAACTCATTGCGGAGATCTTTGTAGCAGATTTTTTTCACTCGAAAAATTAAAACGAGTAACGGCTTATCTTTTGAGATTCAAAAATAGAACATTGAATAAGGGTAACCGTCAGGACGGTCTGTTAACCAGTGAGGAAATTTCTCAAGCATTCATTACACTTCTGAAATCGATGCAAATGCAGGAATTTTCTGATGAACTTTCAAAATTATGCAAGGGTAAAGATCTAGCCAGTACAGGTAAATCAATATCTCTCAGTCCGTTCATTGATGCTGATGGTCTCTTGCGTGTAGGTGAAAGAATATCTGAATCCAATGTTTCTTAAGAACAAAAACATCCTGTAATCATCTCTAATAATCATCCGGTAGCAAGACTTATTATCATAAATGAGCATATAAAGACTTTTCATTCCGGTTCGCAGCATACTTTGTATCAATTGAGACTGAAATATTGGATATTGAAGTCACGCGGCACAATCAGAAAAATACTGCATCAATGCATGGCCTGTTTTAAGGTTAAACCACATATCATCAATCAAAAAATGGGGGACTTGCCAGTCCACCGTGTAGAACCTGCACGTCCTTTTTATAATCGCGGTTTGGATTATGCTGGACCATTTTATATTAAGGATGGTAAAACGCGCAACAGGAAAATAATTAAATGTTATCTTTGTTTATTCGTTTGTATGGCAACCAGGGCTGTGCATTTGGAGCTGGCTGGTGATTTGTCGACAGATTCTTTTCTCAACGCTCTCAAAAGATTTATATCTCGCAGAGGTGTTTGAAAAAATTGATATTCAGACAATGCAACGAATTTTCGTGGAGCTCATAACGAATTACGCGAAATCAGTGATGTCATCTCGTCAGCGGCTTCTGACAATTGGTTAAATAACTTTTCAATTGTTAATAACATTAAATGGCATTTTATTCCTCCTGGGTCTCCACACATGGGTGGTATATGGGAAGTTGCAGTCAAGTCGGCCAAGCACCATTTGAAAAGAATTGTCGGGGATGCTCATCTTACTTATGAGGGTTTGAATACTGTTTTTGTTCAGATTGAGGCTATACTGAACTCTAGACCTTTGACTCCCTTATCCGATGATCCTTGTGACCTGATTCCCTCAACCCAAAGTCATTTCCTCATCGGAGATATACTCACTTCTGTACCACAACTGGACCTTCAAGATGTGCCTTCAAATAGATTAACCCATTTTCAACAACTTCAACAAGAAAAACAACCTTTCTGGAAGCGCTGGAGTATTTATCAACTTTACAACAACGATTCAAGTGGAAAACTGCTCAAATTGGTGATTTTGAAGTTGGTGACATGGTGCTACTAAAGGGTGAAAACACACCTTCCATGAATTGGCCTTTAGGACGAATTCTTAAACTTTATTTTGATACAGACAATTTGGTGCGAGTGGTGTCCATAAAAACTCAGAATGGTGAAGTTAAACGAGCCATCAACAAACTGTGCAAACTTCCTATCAACACAACGTGAACGATTTCATTACATTTTGTTGTTGAAACGCCTTAGCCTTTCAACGGGGGCGGCAATGTTGAATGACTTTATTATTATACCCGTGAGTGTTCCGCCTATGGTGAACAAACTGACTCTCTAATGTCCAAACAATGACAAATGTGAAGGGCGGGGAGAGATTTGACATTATTATTGTCATACCATATAAAACACTTTGAAGTCTTGTCAAACAATGTTTCTTTGAGTTACTATTGTAGTTATACAGTCCGCTTGATACATGCATTCATCATTAGCGAGTGTTTAATATTCTGTAAAATCGAAAAAGAAAAATAACCGCAACAGGTTGTGTTCAGGAGTTCAATTGCTGATTTTAGCGAGTTCTCTTGGAAGGATATATACACTTGAGTGTCGTCAGCGTTGAAATTACATTTGGTGTGATTTGGCTTCATAAAACTCATAGGTATATAGGACGAAGAGAACTGGTCTCAGAATGGAGCCTTGACGAACACCATCCGACATCATTCTGAACTCTGAAATATTATTGTTCGCAAGCACTGCTTGGTAGCGATTCTGGGAGTAGTTTTGCAGTAGGAAAGTAGCATTTTCGGAAAAATAGATATAATGACATAACTGTATCAGAAGTGTGGGTTTGATTCTATCAAATGCTTAGCGCAACTAGCTTGTTATCATCTAGGGATAAATGGATGTCATCTGTCACAGAATAATTTAATATATTCAAACCCTGTTCAATATTATTTCTGAAGTAGTCAGTGTGTCTTTGTTGGATACGTCATCGCTCGAGGAGGATTCAAGGTAATAGTTATTTCTTTGTTTAGCGTTGCTCAGATGTTCAGGCAAGAAGCCATTTTTCTGATTGGCTCTGATATCCATAGCTTTGAACTCTTTCCAAAATATACGTGTATTTCTGATTTTAAATTTCAAATACGCTATTTTCACGAATAAGTGCATATTTCACCTGATTACTCGACTCCTTGGAAGTCAAAATCACTTTCAGTTTTTGATGCCTTATACTCATTGAATGCGCGGTCAGGCACCTTCATCATTTGTCTCATATTGTAAGTTATCACCTATTATCGATAGCATCATTCAACCACATTTCGGAGATAGTTATTACGTCATATTTCTGAGAGGTGGCGCCTTTGGCGTCCTGACTCTGTTGACTTGGATGACCCTGGGAGATTCGCTTTCTCCAGCCCGCATGCTTCCTGATGTGATGACCGATGTATATATTCGAAAACCCACTAGTTGATCCGGTCCTCGTCGGTAAGTAGGACGTGGAGGTGTCTCCTGGAGTGATGACGCACCTGGTAGTAACCTCACCCTGTTACAGTTTTCTCTATTCTCTCCTGACGATCCTGTTCTCGTTGGTGAGTAGGAACGAAAGAAGTGTCCTCCAGAGTGAAGACGCACTTGGTGATAACCTCACTTCGCAATCTCTCTGGAAATGTCCACTCTTCCACATCTGGAGCAGTTTTCTCTTGATTCTCCTGGCGATCCTGTCCTCGAAGGTGAGAAGGAACGTGGGGGTGTCTTCAAAGGTGATGACAAACGTAGTGATTACCTCATCCTGTGATCTCTGTGGAAATGTACCTCCTATCACACCTGAAGCAATTTTTTCTTCATTGATTATTTGCGCTGTCATTCTTGGGTTCCATCCAGTTCATCTAGTGATTTGCTGAGTATGTGTTATATGCTTTTGGTTTGTTGATCTATTTGGAGTTGATCTTCAATCGATACCGCTTTCACTTTCGGTCTTGAGGGTTGTTCCACTTCCAAGGAACGAACTAGAGCTTCACTGCATTTTTTTATGTTCGTTATTTTGGGATCCATTGTATTCCGATATCCATCAATCCGTCAAAGAATCATCCGAGGCATCTGGCTGGGCAAGCAGAATGAGTCTCTGAAAATCGGCTTCAAACTCCTGCAAACTTCAACCTGATTTCTGCACTCGTGTTTTCAGCTGTGCCAGGTACAGCTCTTTTTGATGTTGGTCGCAGGACCTCAATTTCAGAGCCGCAATAAGATCTCTACACTTGCTATGCTGCTCTCCTGGGAATGTCTGTAACAATCACAGAGCAGGCTCCCTCAAAGCCACTATGTAGCCTTTCCTTCATCTTCCCATTATTGGCCGTCCATTTCTTCCATGCTCTTGATTTCAGTGGTTTGCATAATCCAATGCAGCCCTATGACTAAGATGTAGGTTGTTCATCTGGAAAGACTAAAACCCTAGCATGATGAAACGATGACTTCCAAAGAGGATGATCCAACTCATTAGGGGACAGTGTTACAAACCCGAATACACTACGCCACTGTCGAATACAATAAGCAACCAGCGGAATATCAGAATTCTAAGAAAACAGTTGGAGTACGAATAGGCTAGGGGATAAGGACGGTTGGTATTGAATTTGAAAAGAATCGCTTGAGGGGTTTGAATTTTTCAAAATTTTGAAATTTTTAAAAATAGTTTTTGGTCGCTCTAACTTCCGAAAATATTAAGATATCGGGCAAATTTTTCCCTACAAATAGGCTAGGTATTAAAGATGGTTTTTATTGAATCAGGCCCAAATCGCCTTAGGGGTTAAGATTTTCTAAAGTTTTGAAATTTTCGAAAAATGGCTGTGATCGCTCTAACATTCGCAAATTGCAATGGTTGGTAATCAATTTGGCAAGAATCGCTTAGGGTATTAAAATTCATTCAAATTTTCAAATTATCGAAAAAAAATTGTTAACCTAACATTCGCAAATTTTGATATATCGGGCAACATTTTTTTTACACAAATACGCTAGGAGACAAGGATAGTTGCTATTAAGTTTGGCGAGATTCGCTCAAGGGGTTCAAAACATTTGAAATTTTTTTAATTTTCAAAAAATATCTGTGCACACTTTAACTTTTGCAAATTTTGAGATATTGGGTCATATTTTTTTGGATACATTGAGTATCTACCATGGATATTTGGAATTGAATTTCACGAGAATCGGTGCAAGCATTACGTTTTATTGCATTAAGTATTATAATTAGTATTATTTTGTTAATTATGTATTATCGTCTCACTGTTGAATTGATTTTTTCAGGCTCTCGGAAAAGCAGTGAAGTGGTTGCAGTTGGTTTCACGTGACAGGAGTTGTTCGATTAATTGGAAAATCATTTACATTATAATGCGAATGAAGTGTACAGAGTCATAGAGGTCGCATTGTGCAAAAAAGTCCATAGCCCTTACACGTTATCCGCGGATGAAGAACAAAACAATAATGATAGTGATTCGGACATTAATTGGACTATATGAGTCTAAGCGTCTTTTTGTATTTTTTTCACACAAAAGTAATATTCAATGTAATTTTTAATAAACTAGTATTTATATTCAAAGTGTATTTTTATTTACATGTTTTCCCAATCTACTATATCCCAAATACATGTATGTATTAATATATTCTTCCGTTCTATCAAAAGAAAATCGTGTTCAGCGACCTTAAAACCTCCGAGTACTAAATTTCGTGGTAAATGATTCAAATTTAAGGCAAAGGGTCCGCCATTTTTATACCGCCATCTTGTTTTTGGAAAACTTGAGTTCAGATTCGTGTTCATCGATCTCAAAAATCTCCGAGTACTGAATTTAGTAGCGATTGATTCGCATTTGAAAGAAATGGTCCGCCATTTTCAGGCCGCGATCTTGGTACCATATTTCGTAGCGAATGATTCAAATTTGGAGGAAATGCTCCGCCATATTTGGGCCGCCATCTTGTTCTTGGAAAATTTGACTTCGATTCGTGTTCAACGATCTCAAAATCTCCGAGTGCCAAATTTCGTAGCGATTGATTCAAATTTGGAAGAAATGGCCCGCCATTTTTAGGCCGCCATCTGAAGAATTTGACTTCAGATTCGTGTTCAGCGACTTCAAAAACTAACGAGTACCGTTTCGTAGCGAATGATTCAAATTTGGAGAAAATGGTCCACCATTTTCAGGCCTCCATCTTGTTTTTGGAAATTTTGACTCCAGATTTGGGTTCATCGATCTCAAAAATTTTCGAGTACTAAATTTCGTAGCGATTGATCCGAATTTGGAAGAAATGGTTCGCTATTTTTGGGCCGCCACCTCTGTTTTTAAAAAATTTGACTACAGATTTGTGTTCAGCGACTTCAAGAATCCCCGAGCACTAAATTTCGTAGCGATTCAACGATACCTTCTATATTTGGCCAGCCATTTGGGATTCAAAACCACTGTGTGCCGGTGCGGATGAAGGATGAGAGTTCCAACTACATTCAGTTTTTTATTATTCATTTCACTTCTATTCAATAAACAATAGCTATAGGTCGAAAATCCTAACTTGGCCTCTGGGATTTGGATGCGGCGTAGCATAACGCTCGAGAGCTCAATTCAAGCGGTGCATTTATGATGTTTACATCACCTAACCAATGTCCGTAGAGAAATATTTAAACATATTGACATGAAACCTATAGTTTCAGGCAGATTTCCATACCAAAAATACTTTTATAGTTTCAAGAACATTCCACTGGGATGATCCGACGAATTGAAAATGAGGCGATACCAGCTGAAAACGGGCTATTTGACAAAATTATCAACCCCCAATGAAAAAAGAATAAACAGAAGAGATGAAACTCTTCTTGGAGTCGGAGATTCAGCAATTTTGCGAAGTATGATTGGTAATCATCAGATAACAGAAGAATGAGTTTCTACATTACAGTTTGTTAAAAAATCGTAGATGATATTGGCTATGAAGGTTGTGCAGAAATTTTGCGTCAAGAAATCGACGAATACTAATGGAACGTCGGCCCATCAGACTGCTTAGAATTGAATTTCTTGAGGGGATGTGTCAGTACCGAGAAGAAGATTGCCCCATTATATACACGGACGAGACGTACATTCACTCATCACATAGTCATGGAAAGGGATGGAACGTTGAAACTTTAGAAGACTCACAAAAACCAGATGGCAAAAATGGGTTTGTTCCAAATGCCTATATTAGATTAAAAGCAAACAGCACTAGTAGCGACTACCTTGATGACATGAATTTCGAGAACTACCAAAAGTGGATTTCGAAAAAACGATTTTCCAATTTGCAACCAAAAAGTGAAATTGACAACGCCCGAAACCATGAAAATCAACTGGAAACATCGCCAACGAATGGCGGAAATGCAAGAATAATCGATAATGAAATAATAAAACCACAACTTCACAGCCTACCAAAAGCCATAGACCAAGGCACAAAAGATATGAAATAGACTTTTGAATGCAAAAGGTCACGACGTATTGCCTCCATATCATCCAGATATGAATCCCATTGAGTTGGTTTGGGCTTATATGGATGAATGCGTCGACAGAAAAAATTTGAATTTTAATATTAACCAGGTCGTTGAAAATTGTGATGACTTCTTCAAAGAATTCTCACCCGACAACTGGAAATCTCGGTGTGATATATTGGTGAGTCAGACATAAGAAAGATCAATTTGTCTGGAATAAAGGAAAGTGGAAAGGAATAATGAAACCCACGTTCATTTGTTAATTTTATTTTTGAATGTGTTTTTGAATATTTTTGTTATTATTTAGGTAATTGGGTATATTGTTGATTCATTCATATTCATTTGATTTAGGTATATTAATGCAAATGCTGATTCAATATATGCTTTTCAGATGCTACATATGTATCCACTGATACATGAGAAAATTCAGTTCTACAACTAGTAGAATTAATTAACTAAATTACTAATAAACTAAAAATACAAGTCCACAATGTTAGACAAAAACATGTGTTTTGTAGTGGTTTCGAAAATATTAACAGCTAGTGGAGCTGATAAACCAAAAATACAAGTCCACAGTGTTGGACAAAAGAAATTTGTTTCGAAAATTGAGAGTGATCAAGTCTATTTCAGGACTATAATTGTTAAAGCTATCACTGAGCCGAGGAATGGGGGCATTCTGACCCAAATTAGTATTTCTGAGGAATAATAAGAAAAATTATATTTCTGGTGTTTCTTGGAGGTATATGTTTCGAAACTATTAACAGGAGTTGGGGTGCATCCAAGTCATCGTTGAGAATTTTAGGCATAAACACTAAATCTGTAATAATCTTTCGTTCCTCTAATGAGAGAATGCCAAACGTCATTCTAGATTCTTCCACGTTATAAACTCCATCCAATCGCCAGTTCGAAAATCTGATGAATCTCTGTCGATTCTTTCAAGTCTCATATTGTGGAGGTAATAGCGTGGATTCCGGAAAACGCTCGAACCATCGTATCAGATCCCCATGTACACCGAATTCAGCAAGTTTAGAAATTAGTATTGATTTCATAGGAAGCCTTGCTGAAGTCCGTGTAAATAGAGTCAACCTGAACTCGATCGTCTATAGAGTCAGAAATGTATTGAGGTCATATCATTGATTTTGTTTCGATTCCCCTTTTAGCAAAAAAACATGTTTTTCCTCACTGATGATGCCTTTCACACCTCTGAACAATTGATCGTATATTAGGCTCTCTGAAAGTTTACTGAATGAACATCATTGATGGCTTCACTGTTTTCTCCAGAATTTTTATATATTGGGATCGAGTAAGCTACATTCTAAATGTTTGGGAACACGCCCTCTGCAAGGGATAAGTTGAAGAGGGATGTAAGTGGAACAGATAAAGTATTTGCACATTTTTTCATAAAATAATTGGGTATATTATCGAATCCACCTCGTTTTTTCTCATTTATGTTCATAATTTTGTTCAGTACCTCTTCTTCTGTGAAATGAAATTTGCTTATCATGGTATTGGAATTTGACGACAATTCCATCGGTATCTGTTGACATGGCTCGTAAGCGTTTGGAAAGTGATCTACGACCATGTTACAGATATCATAATCCTTAGTTGCTTGCTTATCATTGTAAGATATTAGGTCAGGGATACCTACCGAAAATTCCTCAAGTATATCTCTTATCCATGCGCACTCCCTGTTTTTTCTTTGTCTTCGACTCTTCTAAAATACCAATAATAATAACATAAAACAGCAGCACGCACTACCGCTACGGCAGCCATTTTTTTCCCTGTACTAGCCGACAAGTGAACTATTCAATGGGTATACAACATAGAGGTGGCAAGTCTACTGAGGGCAAGTACTTTCCGCTAGTAAACTTTCCAAATGTGAACAAGCCTTATAGTTAACTTTGAGTTTCACAAGCAGTTGCTGAACTGGAACCAAGTCAAGGTACTTGCCGAGTACCACAGTATTCCTACTGCTGAAAACGGGCAGTGTTAATGAAAGTAACAAGCCTTAACGACAAGGAGCAATAATTCTAGTTGATTTTTTTTAATTTTCACAGATGAAGAGACAAATGTTGTATATCAGAATATGAAAGCCTTCACATATATGCAGATTTCCGACTAGAATAGTAAACGTTTGCGTATTTACTGATGAATATAACATAAAACATCTTCCCATAGGGAGCCGTGCAAATTTGGTAAGGCAACGATTCACGGATTTGCAAACAATGCGACACCCAATTTTTCCCTATTGTTTTTATTTTTCCATGAGTATCAACTTTTGGCCAACACTTTTTATTGTATACTGTTTCACACCCGTATATTTCTATTCGAACTGGAGTTCCATAAACCATCTGATTTATTATCGTCACCCAAATCCTAAAATGCCTCGAAATATGATGAAGAGTTGTAGAACTACTCAAATATTCATCACTGTCACACACTATATTATCTAATACATATTAAAATTCATCAAGTTGGATTTAACTGCATTCTAAGCATGTAATCATGTTATTCTACTGGGAATTGGGTGGTATTAGCTTCTTCATCCGGTAAGTTCCCATAAATCACTTCAAGGAATCGAGTGATGCTTGTATTCACAACACGGAACGTTTCGACAAAAATTCAAGGAATTAAATAAATTTGAATAATGCGTCAAAGGGCTGATATTCATTGTTGAGATAGCTCTTTCGAATATTCTCGTTTCTTGGCGGATTTATTCATTCAGCTCCTTTGGAATTCAAATTTGTTGTCACTGAAAAAATCGGACAAATTTTCCCACACTCTCCGATGGAATGAGTAACGAATATATATCACTCGTATAATTTTCAATTTCAGTTGGCGATGATATGTTATACCTATGATTCTAATCTTAGTTCAACATGAGAGGTTGAGAAATGGCATGATTATTGAATTTGAATAAAAACCATTTCATAGAAGGTAATATAATGTTGTACCCATTCATCATATATGTTATGAACAGTAAAGGTATCTAGCGGAAAAAAATGTGGATACATCAATGAAACTACATATTTGACTAACGATGCGAGTCCATACTGTTCAACTTGTGGAATGGAAAGGTAATTCAAAAAGATGATTCGTATACAAATATTTCCAAAAATTTTAGTTATACATTTAAAGCGTGTTTCTTCGACTGATGGCAGTAAATTGGACAATGTGATCGATTTTCCCATACGAAATTTGAATTTGGACCAATATTCTGCTCAGGATGGAATGAATACTCTTTATAATATCTACGCCATATCTAATCCTAGCGGCAGCATTTCCAATGGACACTATACTGCATATTGCAAACACCCTTATTCTAATTGTTGGCACCTCTTCGATGACTGCCGTCTATTTTCCAAGATTGATTCTCTCAGCTTCCAGGGAGCATGTGTCCTTCTCTATGAGAAAGTTGATGATCTGATTTCTGATGGTGTTGTGGGTTTTTCCGGGTTTTCCTCCAAATGAAACAGCAAATGCGCCATCACTTCGAGTCCCGGGCTTCAATCGAAATTTTCATCTCGATATTATTTTATATTTAAAACTTTGCTTTTGTTTTTTATGATTCTGAATAAAGTTTTTCATATTTGTATATATACATCTCTATAAATATATAATTATTATCATTCATTGACTACATGATCCGAAAGTGCTCAATAATGTTTTTGGAGGTTACAATAATCACTTTTGTGGCCAGTATTTCCAGATTTCAAAGTTTAACGTCTGACCTATATAATTTTTATTCCAAGAAGTACATTTTTCATAATAGGATTTTCTTTATCTCTGAATTTTGTATAAATTATATTTATTGGTTAGTTCTTTTTGATATTTGGTTCTAGTTTGAAACACTAATAATTTTTACTCAAAAATACAACTAGAAACAAGGAAACAAATTCAAGTAGCCTCATAATTTTTGCGTCGATTCGATTCATACCACATTCACCAGAAAATCCATCCAGAAAATATTAGTGTTTTTAAACACGAACCAAATATAAAAATGAGCCCAAAGAATTTGCTTCCAATGAATGGAATATATAACAAAATTGAAGATGAAGGAAATCGTATGATGAAACATGATACTATTTACAGTATACCATGTTCTGCTTGTGATAAACATAATACGGGCCAAACTAGTCAAACTTTGAACGCTGGCCAAAAAGTGATTGTTAACTTCGAAAACATTATTGTGCACTCTCGGATCTTGTAATAAATGAAGACCATGTAATGAATTATGATGAAGCAAAAATACTATTTTTGGAAATGTTAGCTATTGAAAAAACTATGAATAAGAGTTCTGATATAGATCAAATCTATATAAGGAAAGTTTGTCGAAAGTTCGCCAGAGAAGATGATTTTCATTGAGAACAGCCCGTCTGAATACTGAGTACCAACTTCAAGGGAGCTCACCATGCGCCCACAGCGGGTTTCCCAATCATCAGGACGGCTTGTGGTCTTTCACGAACTTGAAACAAACCTCACAGAGTGCCAATACCTACCGGCAAGAATAAAAATGAAAATTGCAAAAAATTACAGTTGTGACATCTATAATTTGTGGAGTGAAACTCAAACCAAATGCTGTGGAGTTTGAACGCAGGGTATTTCGTGCAACATCATTAGGTCACCAACAATTGTCAGTATAGGCCAATCCACAACACCAAAAGTCAAGCTTCTAGTGCGTTCAGAGTAACGCAAATAGAACACTGAAGAAGAAAGGGGGTTATGTTTAACTTAAAGGGAGCCCACCATCCGCCTGCAGCTTTTTCATGGTTTCCCAATAATCAGGACGGCTTGCGGTATTCTTCGAACTTGGAACAAACCTCTCAGAGTGCTCATACCTATCGGCATTACTCTGAACGCACTAGAAGCTTGACTTTTGGTGTTGTGAATTGGCCTATTCTAATAATTATTGGTGACCTATCGATGTTGCACGAAATTTCCTGCCTTCGAACTCCACAACATTAGGTTTGAGTTTTACTCCACAAATTATAGATGTCGCATCTATAATTCCGTGCATTTTACATTTTTATCCATGCCGGTAGGTATAAGCTTTCCTAAAGGTTTGTTTCGAATTCGAGGAAGACCACAAGTCGTCCTGATGATTGAGAAACTATGAAACAGCTGTACGCGGATGGTGGGCTCCCTTGAAGTTGAAACAAAGCTCCCTTTCTTCTTTTGTTATTTTTTTGCGTTACTCAGAATGCACTCAAAGTTTGACTTTTGGTGTTGCGGATTGGCCTATACTGAAAATTGCTGGTGACCCATTGATGATGCACGAAATTTCCCGCCTTCGAACTCCACAGCATTAGGTTTGAGTTTCACTCCACAAATTATGGATGTCGCATCTATAATTTTGTGCATTCCACATTTTCATCCTTGCCGGTAGCTCTAAGCTCACTGAGAGGTTTGTTCCAAGTTCGAGAAAGACCACAAGCCGTCCTGATGATTGGGAAACCATGAAACAGCTGTAGGCGGATGGTGGGCTCCCTTGAAGTTGAAACAAAACTCCCTTTCTTCTTTTGGTATTTGTTTGCGTTACTCTGATCGCACTAGAAGTTCGACTTTTGGTGTTGTCGATTGGCCTATACTGACAATTGTTGTTGTTGTTCACTCCACAAATTATAGATGTCGCTTCTATCATTCTGTGCATTTCGTATTATATTTATATATATATATATATATATATATATATATATATATATATATATATATATATATATATATATATATATATATATATATATATATATATATATATATATATATATAAGGCTTGAATATTGAGATGTGCAGCAAAAGAAAAAGTGTACTCTTCAAAGTAAAAATACTAGGGAGAGTATTTTCACCTCCTCACCATACCTAAGAGATATTTCACCCAAACTTGCTAGACATAGATAATATCAAAATAGCCAACAAATCAGTTCTTACAATTGAGTCTTTATATTCCAGAGTGAAAGACAAAGTTTCAATTCTAGACAGCAGGCATATTATATATAGTATACCTTGCCAAAATTGCAACAAAGTTTATATTGGTCAAACTGCAAGATTATTCAAACAGAGAATAATATCCCACAAAAGTGATTGCAGGCACCATCCAGAAAGATGTGCTCTGGCAGATCATGTTAACAAATTTGACCATCATATGAACTATGATGATGTAAAAATACTGACTAAAAGACCTCACACTGCTAAGAGAACTTTTCTAGAGATAGCTTTTATAACACAGGAAAAAATCATATGAACAAAAGAACTGATGTCAATCACCCAAGTGAAATTTATTCCTTCTTATTAGCAATGGAAAATACAGAATTTTCTTCAATTCAATCTGGTCTTAACAGTGGTTATTAATATATCACCAAGGTGGCCCAACCATCAGTTGGTACTGACAATAAAAGTTACTAAAATACTCCGGCCAATCATGGCAAACCATTTCATATCAGTTGGTACTACCCTCAGTTGGTACCACTTGCTGTCAAAGCATATGACAAATTGAACAAAAATTCTCCCACACTTTATAACCTATTGTACTTTTTCGAGAGACACATGTTCCTGTACTTTATATTTCAATTAGTAACGTTTGCAATAAATTTTAATGTGTTATAAGTAGTTGACAATTTAAAATGTGTTTCCAACTTCAAATTCAGAACCTATATTCCACCTTACGGTACATGAAGAACATTCATAAACAACATAGAAACTAATCTCAACAAAGCTGTGAGTTTACTATCACCTTAAGGTCCGAAGGACACACTTATTGTAAATTTTTGCATTGTAGTATCCCTGAAGATGGAAATAAAACATTCCGAAAGCTTGGACAAACTTCAAAGGGTACACTTTTTCTTTTGCTGCATACCTCAATATTTAAGCCTTACACCTAACTAGTCAGCAACGACTACCCTCCCACTTGTATATATATATATATATATATATATATATATATATATATATATATATATATATATATATATATATATATTTTATGTGGTCCAACATTCAGCGTTCTCATAGTGGCTGGAAAGAAGGTGTTTCCCGCTAGATAGTACATGGAAATGCTTCATGTTCTATCGAGTATCAATTTTTTTTTTTCAATTTCCAAATGGAGATGTTTTGTTTGTGAACCATTAGGTGGTCAAACTAAATACATTGTTTGCAAGCTTTTGAAATTGTTGCGAGACCTAATTGAATTTTGCCACATAATCAACAAAAAATGTGTGTAGTCGAATGACAGTTTGTCTCTGAAATGTTTATTGAGATTTGCCCAGTCATTTCCATATTTAAATGCTCAATTTCATCTTCGCTCAATTTGTATGCTGTTTGTAAAAAATTGCCAAGGAATTATAATATCAGTATAATTCATGTGATAAAAGTACAAGTTGGTGGCTCCAAGATCAATTGCTGAGTGTTTTCTGATGTCATAAACCAGAACATCCTCATACTCATTCGACGATCGTCCAGATATCTGATTCCAACATATTTTCAAGCATGAGATTATTTGGCACTACCCTACGCTTTTTCCTTTTATTGTAACTAATGATAGTACGAGAGGAAATATACAAAGTGGGGAAATGAGTATAAATATCAAACTGTCTCCTAATTTCAAGGAAATTATAATCGTTAGTATTGAATGGACATTTTCAGTCTCCTAAAACGTATATATGAAACATTTGTCAGTCGAGAAACAATATAGGAAGCAAATAATAAATATAAATAGAACCCATCTCATATTACGATTAGAATCAAAAGATGGTTTCAGATTTTGCATCTAGAATACATGTCTTCGTAAATTGTATTCAAATATTTCGTGTCGCCCATTCAGATCATATTCAAATTCTGAACATGACTTGAGATAATGTGCTCGATATCCGAGTTCGACTATTCATTCAGGCATTGTTATATTGTGTTGAGCGATAATTTGGTTTATTTTGTGAAGGTCGGCTGATGATTTTCTCCTACATATGCTAATTAATATTCTTAAAGTCTGCTCAGGTCAAATTGAAATGGAGGATTTTTCGGGATCAAATTGAAAAATAATCAGATATTTTTTTACTTCATTCGTGAATCCTCTACAGCAGGGTATAATATCAGTAGGAGTTTTTCATCTACAGAATGCAATTGAGTATAGGTGTATCAATGATGATGATAACACGAAAACAGTTTAGAAACTGTTAGTAGAGTATGCAATTCGAGGATAAAATGGACTAAATTGAAACTGTATATCAACTGAACTCTATTCATATCTGAATTTTCTATATTACATCAACTAACTAAATCAAAAAATCGGTACTTTATAAGAACAAGAATATGGATAACATTCATTTCTATGTAATATCACTTCATTCCTTGCAACCTCATTCTGTCAACATTGAGATTGAGTTTTCCACTACTTAGAGCTTCGGTCAGACAGTCTGCAACCATATCTTCTGATGGATTCGATCCCAATATCACCTTTTCCTTGGGCTTCTCTAACAAAATGATAATTGATAATTTGATGTTTCCAAGATCCATCTCTGCTTTATTTTTCAGGGAAATCCAGGTTTTTATGAGGACACAACCTGGATTTCCTGAAAAAAAGTAGAGATGGATCTTGGAAACATCAAAAACTGGTTTTCACATAGACTCCTCACAATAAATTTCAGCAAAACGTACTACCTACCAATTTATGCTTCTGCACGTTACTCACCATCTTTTACTTCCCTTAATGTGTCAAATTCTTTCACCATCACATCTGTAAAACAGATCAAATATCTCGGCATTATTATAGATGACAAGCTCAAATGGGAATCCCATATAATATACGTAATAAAAAAGCTGCAATTTCTTATGCATCGTTTCAAAGTCCTACGAGATATGCTAGATAACAAAACACTCAAAACGTTATACTTCGCTCTCATTCAAACGCATATTACTTATGGGATACTGACTTGGGGATCAGCTGGAAAGACTACTATGAATAAACTGATAGTGACACAAAAAAGAATCCTTAAAATAATTTTCAAAAAAAAGAGAACTCATCCAACAGATGCTCTCTATCTCGAAACGAATATATTTGATCCCGTACAGCTCTTCTTTTTACATACTAATATCAAATGTTTCAAATCAAAACACAAACATCCTAGAATAGAACACGAATACAACACTCGAAATAAACAAAATAATTTCAAAATACCTTACATGAATAAAGCTGTAGGGCAAAAAAGCCAGAGCTACCTGAGCCTTAAACTATTCAATACCCTACCAAATCAGATAAAAATTTCAAAAAATCAAAATGAAATCAAAAGAAGATCAAATGACTACATCACCAGCTTGCCTCGTACAGAGATACATAATTTATTATATTCCTAATCATCCCAACAGAAACATTTTTCCGTTTTTTATATAAATATCCCCTATGACATAACAACCTTCCCAAAAATTTGTCATTTTATTATATCGTAAATGTAATTTTATTTTGAAGAACAAATAGTTCATATATATGTTTTATATTAATGTAAGTGTATAAAATTGTATATCTATGTTTCGCAAACACCTAGTGTTAAATATTAATATTGTATTTTATTATTTTACCACATGATACATTTCTACTTCCTGTTTGTAATTTCCACAGTCACACACAAACTGGAAACAGTTTATGTGACTTCTCTCGTTTATTAACTCATTTACTACTTCTGCCTATGTTTATATATTGTACCTGAAGTTAATAAATTATATTATATATATTATATTATATGTTTTGTCGTGGGTCTGTAACGACAATATTTACACGAATCCATTGCTCTGTTCTTATTGCAGTATTAATTTTCATGGGGTTCTTTAAAAAAAATAGCCTCTTGAGTTGCCATAGTCAAAGCCATATATTCAGCCTCTGTAACCGAGAGAGCTACTGTAGACTGTTCCTTTGAAGACCAGCTTATTGCTCCATCACAAGGAATACACATCTAGCTGTAGACTCACGATCATCAATATCACCAGCCCATTGAGTATCACTAATTCTGAATAGTGGTTTCTAATGGTTTTTTTTCCAAATCTCCAATAATCCGTTTCTGTTTCCCAATGTCATTTGCCCGAATTTTGACGGAACCTCGAGCAACATACATTAAGCTACCAATTACTTGCCGATACAGAATGCCTGCCATCTCATGTCTCCCATGTTCACTTTTAGGTTCCATATCTTCAGACAAAACCTGATTGGATCTAAAGGGGTCTACATATTGTGACATTCTGATATACCTACCGAATGATGCTCATACCTGGACAATAATATTTTTTTCGCAAGTCTTCCATTTTGAATTTGTTTGACAGAGTTTCTTTCAATGATTTTGTTTGATTCTTGTCTTGTCTTGTTTGTCTTGTCCTCAATATCAATAAGTCATCAACGTACATCATCGATCGATTTCCTTCAATGCTCTTATAATAAATACAAGGATCTTGTTTTGACCGACAGAAATTCTATAGTGCAGAATCGAGTTCTTGATTCCAGGCTCGATCGATTTTACAAGGATATTTTGCAGACAGGGCCAATTGAAGACTGATAGAACTATATATATAGACTACAGGAGATGTTTCTTCATAATCCAATTCTGTGGTCTGTGAATATCCCTCGGCAACGAGCCGTGCTTTATATCTCTCAATTTCCCATGTGCGTTTAGTTTTGAAAATCCATCTTTTTTTTGTCGGTTCTTCACTAGGAGTATCGAAACAGAGGAACCACATTCCATTTTTATGATACGAATTCATTTCTGCTTCCATAGCTTCTTTGCATTTTCATACATTCGGATAAGACGAAGCATTTTCAACAGCTCGCGGATTACTTCGAGTATTACTGACTGTGTGATGATATTTCCGTTGAGTTCTTGGCTTGAAATTGTACATCCGTTGAAACATGGATATCGTTTTGGATGTCAATTTCATGGTATCTTAGTAAAGGTGACGTGGCTAATGCACATTATCTTTTTTGTACAGTCGATTTATGTGATCTTATTCGATCATTGAATTCTCTAGTTATATGGGACAAACATCGGGAAAACTCAATGGTTGAATTGCATCACATAGAAGCGACTGTAAACCAAGGAAAAAATCATGTGCATTAGTCAAACACGTCATCTTCAGTAAACACGAAATGGATTGCGAGAGAGCCAAAGTCATAAAGATAGAGAAAAAATATTTCGAAAGAACATGTTCAGATATGATATTCATTGATCCAGAAGGTAACTGTCTGAATGAGAAATCCGACACCTCACTAAAATAAACACGTACATTTTGAAATTAGAACAGGAAAATTTTCACTTTTAAAAAAATAATATGTACCATAATTTTACATCCTCCTGTATCTTATTTCGGGATATCATCGCATGAGCATTCTTTCCCTTTGTTATCCCGGAGAACACATCCCGACTTAATTAAATGAATAATTGTTAGAATCATTATGTGTTTTCAATCTGTAACCTGGTGTTTAGTTAATGTAATTAGTATTTGTTTTTAAATCAGTGACGTGCTTTGATATTATGCTGTCCTATAGTATATTGCTATTTTATACTTTCAAACCTCAAGTCAGTGAGTAATAATAATAATATTTATTTTTGAGAAAAAAAACAATCATTATTACAAATATAGTAGGAAATAAATGAAGAATGAACCTTCTGAAAGTAAAAACTTGTGCGAAGGCATCATGGGGCAGATTGAGAGGGAAGGAACTCAATTTTCAAGTATTTCTTTTGTTCAGTGTATAGTCGAATGTAGTTTTCGGGCGGGTGTAGGGTTATGTTCATTCTCTCATTAGTGAACTTACTTAAGTATGGATTTTATATATATATATATATATATATATATATATATATATATATATATATATATTATGATGATGTGGGTTGTTTATTTTGATTTTGTTTTTTTTTGATTGATCATTATTATTATTATTTTATTAACCACAATATTTTTGCAATTTGTTATGATAGTAAGCTTGATTGATTTGATTTATCATCAATTTCATTTGATTCTTGAAAAAAATACTCATCATAACAACAGAAAGTCCGGCTATGTTTTTTCTTACTCCTTTTCGAACACCATTTTACCTTGAATAGGAAACTTTCTCAATTGAATATTGATAGAAAGATTTTTCTGTGAATTGAAAAATCCACGATTAAAATGAAGTTATTTTTTGACGATGGAAGATAGTGACTAAAGTTTATCTTTCAGTCGCAGATGATTCCACATCTGATTTTATGAACATCCTGTTTATATTTTCAACAAATCAACCATTTTACCCTTCCTTTGTTAACTTTTTTCAGCTCAGTCGGTACGCCTATGGAGACATGATCATCCTACAAGCTCAGCAGAGTTTAGTTGCGCCATCTAGTTGCTTTGTTTGAAGTCAAGTTGTGAAAATATAGTTTGTGATATGAACAAATGATGAATAACGAAACAGAAAATAGTTAAAAAAAATGTTGAAATTAATTCTCAAAGGTTTCAAAATCCTACTCCTGCGATATCTAGCTTATATTAAATATAATTGAAACTGTGAACTTGAAAAATCATCACACGACTTGCTCATGTGTAATAGAATGAATGAGAGAATAATTATTTACAGTTATAGGATATATTGACAAAGTGGTTATAAATATGAAATAAAATTCACCACTGTGGATAAACATTATCAACGACCCAAAAAAAATGTCTAATACCAGTGATATAATTTCGATTATTTGTGTTTTTGAAAAGTACCTGTAGTTCATTGCATTTGTGCACTCACAGAGACTCCTGGCTATGTCCAGTATTCTGAAAAGTGAACTGATCCGACGTTGGCCCCTTTCTATTGTTGGTTATGTCCTGCGTTGAAAGTGATCTGAATAGCGGGTAAGTGTTTTCTTGCTCAAATAGTTGTAGGCTGTTTCTTGTTTTCGACTATTGATTGTAATTGCTTTCCCAGTTGTGATTTCTACTGATTTGGATTGATTTATATCTGATGAAAAAAATGTCTAACGCTTTCCAAAATTATTTCTCGACTCCTGTTTCCTTCTTCCGGTAGAAACCATCCATTTTTGTTTTTGGGCACGGAATTTTAGTTTCCACACACTTTGAACTTCAAAAGAAACTTTCCTCATTCTACACTATAAAACTTATTTTATATATAGCTTATATTTCTATACTTAATATTATTCGTACAAAGTGGTTATAAATTCTTATTCAACCATTTTCTGTTCTCAGATTTAAAATTTTATCATTTTTTCATGAGAAATTATTTGACATGTCCCTGTCATGTTACCTTCAGTTTCAACGTTAACAAACAGGATGTTCTTGCTAATATATCATTTTATCTGTTTGAATTCTAAGATTTTCTTTGTAGATTTTGATGTCTATTCTTTTATAGGTTGTGCAATTTGAATGGATAGTTGAAAACCTATTGATGTCGATAGAAGAGCTCCAGTTCTAAACTCTTTGATGAGCTGCACCGAACATAAGATGGTAAAAGGTTTCACCAGCATAGCAGGTATTCAAGAGATGTATACGTATATACGTATGTATATATATATATATATATATATATATATATATATATACAATCAGACATCACAACAAAAAATATTTTTCAACTATTTTCAAATCATTTAGCTAGTTGCCCTTCGAATTAGATTTGATATAAATATTTCAAATGTCAGGTTATGTATTTTACCTTTTTCCCATTTGACTCTTTCACCTTACTTTCTTCACCTCAGCTAACTCAATCGGGACGCCTATGGAATCTCAGTAGTAAGATCAACTGTGGAGCCCTCTGGTAGTGTTCTTGATGTCAGTTTGAGAAAAATGGCACACTGTGTTGATCAAATATGGAAAATAAGTCAGAAGTTCATCAACATAATAATTTCCTTCATTCAGGAAGACTCACTGTTACCTTTTCTGCGATAATTAACTCAAATTAGTGTTTCTTAGCAAAATGTACATGAAAAGTGCAATTATATAATGATAAAAACTGAAATGTAACTTATTTTGGTAGGTTATGTAGTCTTTATACCAATTTATGAAAGTTTTTCTTCGAATGAGTTCTTAAAAAAGAATGAGTTCTCATTTTCAAAATGCACTGAGTTTTGTTACTTTTATGGTTATATTGTACCTGTGGTTTCTTTCGAAGCCAATGTTCAGTGTCTTGGCTCACTCTCCTGTTCTTGGAAACTGCCGCTCCAGTCTGCAGCTCCCTTGTTCGGATGTGTATTCGTCCTCGGACTGGTATATATATATATATACATATATATATATATATATATATATATATATATATATATATATATGAATATATATATATATATATATATATATATATATATATATATGGAATGAGAAGGTAAGATTCGTTATGTACCTGGTTTTTATCAACTAATGTTCTTTCTGGTATTTTCTTGTGGTGTAGTGGCAAATAACTGTGTTTGTAACAAAAATATTCTTGATTTTCCTTATAATTTTTTTTTCAGTTGGTTCTTTTAGAAATTATTTTTTCAATCTTTTCTTGGCTTGATAATTTTTCTCCCTAGATACCACATATCTTTTGTTTTCTTCTCAAATTCTCGGTTTTCACTCACTTTCTGTTTCACTTTTCATTATTTTCGTTTATTTGACAGATTGTATTCACTAAATACCTCTCATGAAAAATCCTTGAGTGATGTAGTACAAACTACCGTTATCTACATTTTCAACCGACGAAAAGAGGAGGAGGTTCTCTAGTCGTCGCCTATATTTTTTTTATGTATGACCACGCATAACTTTTTACACAGTGGTCCGATTTTGATGATTCTCTCCTTAATGGATAGAGTATACTCCGATGTCGATCCAATTTGGATTTGAAAAAAGAATTCCACTCCTAACAGTAGGAAAATGGGGGATGATTGTTGATTCACTCACTGAATTCTTAACCGATTCTACCACGCATAACTTTGTACTAGGTTATCCGATTTAGATTATTCCCATTTTATTCATAGGGTATGCTTGTATGTTGGTCCCATTCGAATTTGAGAAAGAATTATGTTATTTGTCCCCAAGTTGGGATCAAAAAAATCGATATTTGAAGGCCTTGTTCCCAATAGTAGAAATATGCATTTCATTGTTTTTGGAAATTCAACCCCTACAGGGGTGAAATAGTATATAATATAATAAGTTTATTTCAATTCAAAGAAAGTTATTACATTTTTCCAATACATCAAATACATTACATGGAAATAAACTATAAAACAATCCCACGAAGTAAACTTGTTGTGGGATATTCATTAGATTTCTTTTAATTTAATTATAATATTTTCAACGTTTTTGTGGTATTTCTACCAGTTAGTATTGAAACATAGGAGATTGAAAGTTTGTATGGGGGTTAGTTTGTTAGTTAGGGTCATGACAATTAGTATTTGAGGTCTTTGTAATAGTCCAAGAGCGGGCTTCAGGAAACCTAGCCAATCGAGTAACAGAATGAAATGTTTTTGAAATGTTAGTACTCACAGCAAACATAGGAAAAATATTTGACTGCCTGGGCAAAAATTGTGCATAAGTTTGGTATGGTCTTTTCTAGGAAAAAGCAACCATACCAATGCAGTAACAGATTGGTGATACTTTCAAAATAAAATATCTTCCGAGTGTTCGAGCGGTCTGAGACGCCAGATTCAAACTGGTTCACGAAAGGTAGCGTGGGTTCACACTCGAGCTCTGGAAGCTTTTCTATTTTTACCTCCGAAATTGAAGGATGATTTGTTTGGTGCAAATATTCGTCCCAAAACAAATCATTTCTCATATCTTAGAGCTGGCTGCAGCAAACCTGGCCAATCGAGTAACAGAATGAAATGTTTTCCAAAGCTTTTATTAAATTTCACATATGTATGTATGTTCAGTTCAAATCTTGCAAGTGAATTCTGACCCACTTCTAGTCGTCCAATTAACGTGAAATTGTGCAGGTGTTTATACATCCGGTGATAATGTTTTATATAATTTTTGCGAAAAAAAAAACAAATTGGCGGCTCTAATATGGTGGACAAGTTTTGTGATCTTTGTTCGATTCTGTTCAAAATTAGTATGTGGAGGTTTTCGGGGTCGAACATCATGATTTCCTTGTCAAAATTCATGAATTCAAGATGGCGGCTCCAATAGGGCAATTATTTTTGTGGTTATAGCCCTATTAGTAGAAGGGCTATGTCACTACGAGCCCACTTCCATCTGGGCTCGTAGTGACATAGCTCCACACGCTCTCCGGTTACTTCCGCCACATGGCACCGCTACTGGTTTGGGGCCTGTCACTGAGGTCTGAGACAGCTGGGAACGGGGGATCGTTTAGGGGGGCCCAACTATATATAGAAAAAACATGGCTGCCGCTAAGAGAAAAAAAAAACATGGCCGCCCATCATTGGAAAAAAAACATGGCGGCTGTAGGTTAGGAATTTCAAGATGTCCGTTATATGGGGGTCTGGGGGTGTTTATCGGCATCGGTAGACTACCACGGAGGTCTGAGATATGTGTGGAGATAACTGGAAGCATTGGCATGGAAGGGGTGGAGCAATGGCAATATGGGCTATGGGAGGTGAACGGTTGCGAAGGTTAATTTCAAGATG
>JAFIRS010004241.1:0-94542 GCA_018342105.1 Gonioctena quinquepunctata | reverse complement strand
TTCAGCTTCATTATGAAGCGAATAAAAGTAAAGTTTAATTTCAATTAGCGAAGATGAAGTCTCATCTTCCTACGCGAAATAAGAGTAGACTCCGTAGAGTTTATCTGAAGTAGCAAATTAATCAACCATATGCAGAATCATTGTGAAAGTGTAACGCATCAGAATTCATCTCAGTAATAACTAAATGAAAGGAATTAATATTTATCAAGAAGCTAAATAATCATATTGCAACAAGTGAACGCGTAATATTATTCGGAAATAAAACGGAATAATTAAGTCTTAATTTAAATATTGTGCATCACTTCAGTGGACGGTAAGAAATCAAACTGTTTATTTGGCAAGGTATATATGTATAGTGTTATAAGAAAATATTCCATTATTTCTTCCATAGTAAAAGAAATTATTGATTCAACAAAAGTAAAATTATTATCAATTATTTAAAATAACTGAAGAACAGTTATTTTAATTGTCAGCTCATATTGTTTCTCATTTTAAATTATTGTTTATTCAATCACATTTTGACTTTCTATACATTTTTCTCAGTAAATTATACCAGGTGTATCAATAGTTGTTTTTATATTTTAGAAAATACATATATATATATATATATTATTACAAGTCTTAATTGTATTATTATTCCGAAACGATTTGAGATTGGTCTCTGTACTGTCAAATTAAGTTCCCCCGCTTCATTACATACTGGGAGAAACAAGATCTCAAGCCGCTCTGGGAAATTGTTCCGTTATTGGTCAATAGACAGGTAACACCCAGTATGGTTAATGCATAGCTAAGTTAACAAAAACTAACGAGCAGTTATGATACTTGAACCGCCAGAGTCTTTTCGTTTCTTTCTTTATGAAATAAGGTAACTTACTATTTTAAACGCCGTGGAATACGGTGATTCTGTTGAAGAAGCACTTTCTTGAACAGCTTGATCCTTGGACATTTCACGTTCCAAAAGGAAAGTATAAACATTTAATATAATTCGTTTTCCATGAGGGTGTAACATTTGTTAACTAGTGGTACTACAACCACCAGTTGAAGTACTAGCTTCAGGATGAGCCCATGTAAGCCACATTTTTCACTACACAAAAATCGAATAGACACTTCAAAATAGGCACAACGGAATATTAGCTAGGTAATGACTAAATGTTGTTTAACTTTCCCCCTTCTATTCCTGAAAATGGAAAGCGGTCAGTTCTCAAAACAGTCTTGTTTTCCAAATCTGGTAGGTAATTTATTTTTTAATCGTAAATAGACCATTATCGCTATAATCTCGTTAATAGCCCAGTAGTAGTAAAAGTCTGGTGGCCAGGTAAGTAAATTTCATTATTTACACACATTTAAACATATTCTTACCAAGGATTCTAAATCAACTTCAGGAGATTTCTTATTATCAAATAAATTTAAATTCAAAACTGTCAATAAAAGCCGAAAATAATGGAGAGCCCCCTATTATTAAAATTCCAAACTATTTCATGAGATTTTCTAATCCGGACCTGGGGATCTTTTAAGGAACACACTTTTAATGCTTAACTATATTTCGAACAATAGGTAATAATGAGGGTCGTCGGCTAATATTGATTTACGACCTTCTTAGATATGAACGCGACATTGTGAAATAACCATACCATACTTAAATTTCCTTAAATTGTCAATTATATATCTCCATTACATTGCAACTTTTATTTGAGTAATTTCTGTAAAATCACATATTTTGGCAAGTTCTGCATCTTGTTGACAATGCATCATCTTTGAAAACTCTATGTTTGATCTAGTATTCCATCTTCTTGGTATATTAAATATTAATAATGTCTCGATCTAGTGAAATGACTTTGATATTCGTGTTTTATGTGAACTATAGAAACAATCCAGAGTGTAATCGATGAACATTTCAAAAATATTTCATAAAATAACAAAATACAAAGAAAACATGATTTACTCTGGCAAATGGGATTCAATTGTTGTATTTCATAAACCTATTCGTCTTCTATCAGAAGGCATAGTCCATCCAATATCAATTGCGGAAGCTGTTTCTATAGGGAGCAAATGAAAACTCACTTCGCTAACACGAGCGTAAATGCGAAGAAACGGAAGCAAAATAATCTGTACCACTCGTAAACATTTTCCGTCGGCAAACGGTAGATCAAAAGACCCGATAGTCAACGTGGACTCGAGTGGCGGCTGTCTATTGTACACCCGATTCGTCTGGGCCAATCGAGTTGGACATCGATGCTGGCAGGTGTGTCTACGATGGGAGGTCATAAATCACGCGTTATATTTGTGTTTTAATAGCTCTGAAAGATTAAAAACCAGTAGCGTCTATGGTCTTGGTGTGTGCCGATTGAAATACGTTTTAGGATATAATAATAACCTACATCAAACAATGAAAGAAATTATTTTTCTTTCTTAATGTATTTGTATAAATAAAAGCTTGTCTTTAATTTTTTTTCATTTTTCAATATTTAATGAAGTATTTTTAAAATCTTAAAATATCTAAATGAAATTAGTTATCTCCGCCACTGCTGCTCACAGGATATCGCCGCAAGACTTTTTTATGCTTCTGCAATTGATATTGGGAAAACTATACTAATTCTCCTAGTGTTTGGATTTGATTCCGAGAAAAACCCCATAGCCGACCTGATGATTGTGAAACCCGTAATTTTTTTTGCTCAATCGCCTCTTTGGCTGTCAAAAATTATGAAAAAAATATGTTTTTTTTGTCACAATAAGGTAGTTTTTAGGAGAGGGTGGTTTATTCTTGGAATTTGTAGGGAAATTAATGTTGGCAGTTCCTTTTGCAATTTGAATCTCTTCCAGGTGGTGTTTTCTGCATATCTATAGCATATTACATCTGTAGACTCGTTCAAAGAAGAATTACAGCCTTATACTCTCATTAATATTCATTGTATCGATGAATTGGACAGTATCATACAAGGTTATTATTCTCAGAAAAAATGTCAAGAATATGCATTGAACTTCCAGGTGGCATTGAAATTATACACAGAAAACGTGCAGAGGTGTCCGGCCTCATTTTGAGAATCGCAAATAACTCTTCAGGGTCTATATTAAACGGTGCGGCTGATAAATTTAGATACATGGCGCCTAAACTATTTGATTTTGCATGAAATTCCTATAATTTGAAACACACTGCGAATATTTATATTTATAGTCCAGGAGGTAATAGATAACGATTAATTTTTTTCGGCAAGTATGTATATTCTATCGCGTCATGTTCATTATTCTATAATCATTTTTCCTAGTGTATAGTTTTCTTGGTAAAGTCTATTGAATACTGTGTTTTTATATTTGTGTTTTTTGTCCATTTTCTCGCTCAGTATTTTACTTGGTGAATATTTGTTGCAGAATATCATTAAACAACCAACTGCCAACTTTTTTCAATTGATATTGATCAGGAAAAGAAGCTTTCTCTTTGACATAACTTTTTCCTGTTCCACATCAGTGGTTCGTATTCTTTAGACCTTAGGACTAGAAACCTTTTTGCCATCCCTTGTCAGGGGGTAGTTTCAACCCTTTAGGATTAGAATTTCAGAAAATCCAATCATAGTGAGTCTCTGCATTATAGAATTAAACCACTGAAATTCATATTAATATTTCACACATATTTTGGGTAATGAAATATTGAATAAACCGGTATAATTGTTGAATTTGAATAACAAAGTAAATTAGTAGGGAAAACATTGAGTGCAGATTATTTACCAGCTTTCGAATGGACTGTTTCTATTATCGACAATGAAAGTGAGAAGTTATTTCAAGTTGTTTGCTGTCTATTGGATACACACTTCCCTATTTTGTATTTTGACCTTTTGACCCAATTGTATATCAAATAGGGTCTCAACAACTTCAATCGTCAAATATCGAATAAACTATACTACATTTTTATGTGGTCTCCCATTCGATGTTTCAAAAAAGAGGAGGAAAGATGTATTTGTCGTAAAAACGTATTTAAATAGTAACTTTTTAATAGTAATTCCTTTCTTTTATGCACTCGTGACTAAAAGATATAATCGAATGGAATTCATCATTTTCTAAAGCAAATACCAATGAATGGGTGAATGACACTGTGAGAGAATCCAGTGAAAATTTAAAAAAACTCTTTCATCTTCAAAGGAATTATCCTATTCTAAAAGAGCAGTACAAAAAATTAGGAAGAAAAAAAAAAAAACATAAATAAAACAGGAAAATGATAGATTTCTGATCCCGCTGAAATTTCCGAAATTTTCAACGATTTTTTTGTGAATGCTCTACATGAAACTATAAAAAAAAATTAAGAAGCCTTTGTTGACAGATAAAATGTTTTGTTTGCCTATATTTTATCTCATACACTTTATGTAAACCTTGTTTGTATCTGAGTTGTCCGATAGCCTCACAGCTCTATGGATTGAATGAAAATTGAATTGAATTGAATCAATTTTGAAATAATAATTTATCAATTAACAATATTCATTTGTTGAAAATATAAACAGGATGTTCATAAAATCAGATGTGGAATCATCTGCGACTGAAAGATAAACTTTAGTCACTATCTTCCATCGTCAAGATAACCTCTTGTGGGGTATTCATGTTGAAAAGGGAAACATTCTCAATTGAATATTGATAGAAAGATTTTTCTGTGAATTGAAAAATCCACGATTAAAATGAAGTTATTTTTTGTGAATGTCTAACAGAAAACAACTACTTCCCCGGCTAAAGCCACGCTGGACATTGAACTACATCTGATAGATATTCTAAAAAGGCCCTAACTCAAAAGAAAAAATCTGAAATTGAAAATTTGCATTTTCATTCAGATAGTTATTTGATTTTCTATTCCAGTCCTAATTAAGAACTCATAAAGATGAATGAGGCAAAGAAGAATGTTTTCCAAAAGAGAGTACTCACCAGAAATCATTCGTAACATTGACGCAGGAGGGACATCGCATTCACTAGGTCTTCAATACATTTTTGTCGACGAAAATCTATTTCACGCTTCCACGATCACTTTGCAAAGATGGAAAAAGTTAGAATCATTTCTTTTGGAGAGACACTTTGAAATTAGTGTTTTCTATCAATATTCAATTGAGAATGTTTCCCTTTTTAACAATATTCCTTATTCAATTCTGAAAAATCATCATTAATTTCTTGAGAGGTTTTTTTAAGTGGAAGTAGATCTGTGTGCACATGGCATAACCAATAAAGTATCTTTATGTATTTCGTACAAATTATTTATTTCTGCAGAACGCTTCCGACCTAGCAGATCATCTTCAGTGATAAGTTGAAAGACATGAAAATTAAAATAAATCAAAAGTTCTTAGTTATCACAATAGGTAGCGCCAAGATTTTAATCAAACAAGCAGAAGAAATACAGAAGAGGAATCGTCAATCTGTTTTGTTCTGAACAGAGGACCGATCAGTTTCAGATGTCACTTGTCACATGTCTAAATGTGTTTGTTTATTTACAATTATGTATATTTTGTCCTTTTTTGTATCGAAACTAGTAAATAAACATTATTATTATTTATTTTGTGACGTCCATCAGATGTCAAAATCAAATTTATAGAATGAATATTTGTTTGAACTAGAATGTATTTTGAAGAAAAAGGGAATATATGTTATATATTGAGAATATTTAAATATATCCTTTGTTATCTGAAAGTTGTAAATGAGTTCAATTTGGTATAGGAATTTAAATTATTTTGTGTGAAGAAAATCAAATAATACAAAGGTGTTTTTATCTTTCGACAATTATAAATAATGAGCTGCTGAAATTAATCAGACCGGTTTTGGTGCACCTTTTTTGAAGGTCAAGTTCAAAATCCGACAAAACAATTCGGATGTGTGAAAAGAATGTATTTGTTTTGACCAATTTCAAATTACATTATTAATAAACAAACAATTTATTTATTTATAAATATTACTGATTATGTCGCGACAGTGCCTGAAGATTGTATGTCAGTACTTAACTTAATATATAGAATTTGGCATAATAATGAGATTGATAGCCATGACCTACTGAAAAAATGAATAAATAATGCTTTTGCAATCAGACTTTCATATAAAAAGCGAAAGAAATGCTTTGTGACGACTATTACAAATTCACTAACCCCTTTTTACCACTTCAGGGACAGAATTTTTAAATGAGGTTGAACACGATTCATTCATTTGTAACAGGGTGCCAAAACACCAAATTTCCCGAAATTAAAAACTAACGGAACCACCATACAAATTATCACCCCCCTTCACACCTCTTTAGGGGTTGAAAAAAAAAACACTGAAACATGTATTTTTTTTTAGCACAGACCCCAAATAGCAATTATTATGACCCTTACTTAAAAACTAACGGAACCCTCATATAAACTTTCATCCTCCATTTCACACCTTTGGGGGTTGAATTTCTTAAAACACTGAAATATACTTATTTCTATATTTATAACAAAAACATGATATACCAATTTTCATGACCCCAAATTGAAAATTCACGGAACCCCCATACAAATTTTCATCCCCCTTATCACCCCTTAAGGAGTTGAATTTCTAAAATCACTGAAATCCCTATTTGTTTATTTGTAACAAATACCTTGAATACTATCGTACCTTAACTTGAAAACCCCATTCAATTTTTCACCCTTCATTTCACCCCTTTAGGGGACGAATTTCAAAAATATGAATTGTATGTACCTCAAATACCAGTTTTGATGACCCTAATGTGAAAACCCTTATACAAACTTCCAACGCCCATTTCACCCCTTTGGGAATTAAATTTGAAAAAAACACTGAAATATATATTTCTTCATTTCTTTACAAAGACCTCAAATAGCAATTTTCATGACTCTAATGCGAAACTAACGTTACTTTTAATTTCACCTTCTTTTGTGAGGACAAACATTTACATTATTTGTAAAAAAAAAATTTATTACATTTTGACAAAAGCTTGATGAGCATTTTCTTTCACTAACCACTATATTTTTATTTGATTTCATAATCCAATCTGACTAAAGATTACTGAGTTTTGTTAGCGAATATGTTAATGTCGCCATTTTTATTTTTTTGAATTGTTATTTGTATCCTCGTCCACCATTTTGGATTCTCTCTCTTCGAAAACCCCGAGATACTTGTCTATTTAGGATGTAATCTGTACAAGAATCTCAAAAGTTAAGTTCAATCATCTCGAAAACTGCTAGATTTTTACTGCGGTCTCGTCTAATCATTGATAGCATACGGTCATACTATAAACCATTAAATTCTTCAAAAAGTTGCTTACTTGGTACTGATACTCTAGCAAAACACAACGCAAATATAATTCGTTTAGAATTCAGCATCTATGCAACAACAAAGGCCATCTTATATAAAAACTTTTTAACAAAAAATTAAACCGACGAAATACGGAACTGAAAAGTAAATAAAAACTGTTTAACAAAAATTTAAACCTTCTTAGTCTAAATGATAATTGAGCTCCTAAACTAATGTAAGTAACTGATTTTGAGTCGGCGCCAAACAAACTAGCAATTGAATTAGGTGAAGCGTAAAATGATGGCAGCGAGATGCACGGCTGCGTTTTGATGACTTCTTTCATAGATAATGATCTTCGATAATTGTTTGTTTGGCGCCGACTCAAAATCAGTTACTTACATTAGTTTAGGAGCTCAATTATCATTTAGACTAAGAAGGTTTATTTTATTTTTTGCTTTTCAGTTGATTTTTTCGTCGGTTTAATTTTTTGTTAAAAAGTTTTTATTTACTTTTCAGTTCCGTATTTTGTCGGTTTAATTTTTTGTTAAGAAGTTTTTATTTTTCAATTTTTTGTGGGTAAAATCTACCAATTACTACCTACTTGTTTTTTCATTACTTCCAAAATACTTACTTACCCACCTTACTTCAACTATTACCAGTTAAATAATATGATTATCTACTTTTACTATTTGTTGTAATATAAATTATTTTTGTTGTTCTGGTTAGCTTATTTCATTACTCTGTATATCATTCCATCCTCTCATGAAATATACTGATTTTGACGAAACAAGAATAATGTCAGTATCGATATGTCATTGTCAACTACGTATGTGTGTGCTAATGTTCACTAGTGAAAAATCAATTATCCCCTATTTTTCTACCCGTAAGGGTGGCTAATTCCTTTCGAAATCCAAATATAAGGTATACCATATCTATTAAAAAAAGAATCATCCAAATCGAAGAACCCAGTACAAAGTTATGCCTGATAGAATCGGTTAACAGACCAGAATTCAGAGGGTGAGTGATAAATATCCTTCATTTCGCTACCCTTAGGGGTGGATTTCATCTTTTAAATTCAAATGGGACCAAAGTCGAAGTACACCTTATCCACTGAAGAAAGAATTATCAGGATCGGACGCCTCAGTAAAAAGTTATGCGTGATCATACATAAAATAATATTGTGGAAAAACATAAAATATACGGGTCGAATAGAGAACCTCCTCCTTTTTGGTTTCGTCGGTTAAAAATGTGTGACGGAAATAATGAAGAAGTCAAAAGTCATGGGTTAAGGAGCTGAGAATATCTGGTTTCCTAGAACACGTGTTTCGTCTTTTGGTAATCTTACGACCAATGAATAGAAATCGTTGACCAAAAGTATTTGCTCTGTGCAAGACTGGTGCTCTAGTGCTGAAGTTTTCCTGTTTTATATCCAATATTCACTATGTGACAATTTAATTTGTTGTACAGTTTCTAAATAATCTACCACGAGGTAACAATTTTTTGCTCACTACTAGTTCCAGATGAATCGAAGTTTTTTCTGTCAAAGAAAAAAGTCAGTAAATGATAAACAATATTTGTATTGATACGATAGTTCACCTCATTTGGAGGTTATCCATGTCAAGTTATGATATCTTGAATATCATAAAGTAATGATACTTCTCTGTACTTTTAGGTACGGCAAGTAATGTGCTTGCAGGTTAGTTTATTGAGGTCGCAGGTTTATAAGGTCTTGAGAACATTAAAATGTGAGGGAACCAAGTAGTTTAACAAATTAAAAAAAGTATCCATATAACCCTGGCTAGCTTTAACCTGACAGTAAAGCACTAAACAACATCAGATTCAACGCAAAACTATTGAATGAAATCAAAATGGAATGAGGTTCACCATTTTACCTGAAAATGGGATCCCACTTCTACCCATGCAAGGATGTAAGAACGTTGAACGGTCCCTAAATAATACAAACACGTTCAACACTCTCTAACACATATAATTGTCAACAAAATATTGCGTATTGCTTATACAGTACAAGTAACGATGGTTACTCTTAGTACTTGAACTGCATTACATTTAACATTAGTTCACATGTAAGTCCAATTGCTTTTGTAACCGAAACCAGTTCGTGAATATTAAAACCCAAATAATCCTCTGCGAGGTACTTTGTCCTGATAAAATGCCGTATATGATAGACAACTCGGAAATACATCAAAAGTATATCTGTCCCCTGTTCATAAGGCTGATTGATCAGTTTACAACACCGTCCAGGCGTTCCCGAACTCGCAGATTAAGTCGCTATTTGCTTTCCATCACCGACGCAACACCGTCCCACGGAACCTGGTTGATACTTTCACTATCCACTTCTAAACGATCAAATAGAAAACGGAAAACATCCCAAATATTTATCGAATCAAAACATCACGTCCCGTAATTAGTGATTGAAATATCGTGGAATAACAGAACACTTATCTCTTTGCTGCAGTTTATGTGAAGCAGTTGGAAATGTTTAAAATTAACACGTATTATATTTGCAATCGTCTACACAGCAATAGTGAGGGCTCATTGTTATTATATGTATGTTGTTATACTACCCAACCGTGACTACGATAATAATAGTGTTTATTCATCTGAAGTATGATACAATATTTTTAAGTGATTTGTGAATAAACGGGGAAACCTCAGAAACTGAAAGTTTTCTGCTTGTGCTTGTGATTACCAGGATCATTACCTACTTCTGCCGCCAAGGGCGCTGTCATAGTTTTATCTATCCCCTCCAGCCTAATGCACATAGCGAATAGTAAGTAGGCGACATGGAATTTTCTAGACGGTAATAGATATTGCACCTAGTCCGGGAAAATATGTATATGTTTACGAAAGATCTTTTTCGTCAACAATATAGATATGAGAGTAATGTAAGTTAGATAAAATAGTTAGTAATAGTGGGTTGTGTTTTCGTCAATCATTTATCCAAATGGACCAGTGAAATAAATTATAATGCACTCCCATTTGAATGAGAAAACTCCCTAAATATATAGAACAATTTAAAAAAACAATCTCCAGTAATTGTCCTATGTTTAAATTAGAATATTTCTTACGCTGGCTCAGATACTATAACTTCGTAAGCGGAGACCCATTTAATATTGGTATCGTAAGCTGTTTCATTTTATGATGGAACAAAAAGGGCCATTTTTAGGAAACACAGATGTGAAGATAACCGTTTCAATTTTGAAATAGAATGCACGTTTGTAAAGGGGCTTCGAAGGTTCTTGAGGAAAGATTTCCATTTCATCTCATTAAGCTGTTGAGTTTTGTTTCTTGACTCGTAGTAGAATCTTGACAAATTTTTTATCTGAATAACTTTGGTATAATTGAGAACCTTTCGAAGTCCCTGTTGAATTTTAATATCGTTAATCACGTCAACTAGAATTTCAATTTCATAGTGTATTCTCAATCAGAATGAGAGCTTAATAAAGATTCATTATTCCTACATTTAAAGCTCAAGAATTTGTATCATTTCATATAATCATCTGAAAAGCAAGTCAGATTACAGTTTGATTAAAGAAAAAGGATTTTGAGTATTTAAAGTTACAGTTACAGGGATTAAATTGAGTCAACAAACCTGTTGTTAGTTGTTAGTAACTTGAGAACAATGAAATGTCCGGACTTCAAAGTTGGTATAGACTCCGGTAAGTGAAAGATATTTTCGTAGTTCTCTGGCAAATCTTCTCTCTGCTTTTCCGAACCTACGCAAGTTGAATAAGATTGGAGCTTTCATTTATGCCGAATATCTTATGATTCTGCTTGATTTATGATCTGCATGAACAATTCGAATATATTATAGTGTTCAATGGCAGCAAGTCATGCGAAGTGGAAACAGTGTTTGCACTTCGCGAATTCTGCTACCGCTATATGTCAAGGTTTGCTTGCGTATAACATTGGAATCTCTCCTCTCTGAAACAAATTTGAGTCGCCCGAAATAATTGGTTATAAGATTAGTTTATGTTGTTAGTTTATTAGTCTAAATGATAATTGAGCTCCTAAACTAATGTAAGTAACTGATTTTGAGTCGGCGCCAAACAAACTAGCAATTGAATTAGGTGAAGCGTAAAATGATGGCAGCGAGATGCACGGCTGCGTTTTGATGACTTCTTTCATAGATAATGATCTTCGATTATTGTTCATTTGGCGCCGACTCAAAATCAGTTACTTACATTAGTTTAGGAGCTCAATTATCATTTAGACTAAGAAGGTTTATTTTATTTTTGCTTTTCAGTTGATTTTTTCGTCGGTTTAATTTTTGTTAAAAAATTTTTATTTTTCACTTTTCAGTTCCGTATTTCGTCGGTTAAATTTTTTGTTAAAAAGTTTTTCAAGTCGTAAACCTGATTCAATTTTGAAATATCAATGGCCAAAATATTTCGTGCACTGTATCATGTGGAAATTCATAAACAAACAATCAGATACAGGTTTCGAACGTTTATTATATCAAATTGAGAAAAAAGCTGTTTCACAATAATTCAATCATCGAAGTCAGATTCATCGTTTGAATCCTCTCCGTCATCACTACTTTCGGTTCGTGCATTTTCCGCTTCAGCGATCAGAAGACTTATAGTTTCCGCACAGAACGGCGTTTATTTCTTACGTGGTTGTTGTCTACTGCTGCTCAACAATGGGTCAGACGTAAGTAAAAGTCTATTCAATACGTCCCTATTGCATTTCAATCTGTCAAATTTTCAGGAGAAGCTCTGCCTATAGAGCCTGAAGTGATTATTGTCAGTTTTATCAGCCTCTTCAGAAAGCTGTCCAATTGGTAGTATGGAGTGCGAAATAACTGTTGCACCATGCATTAGGATTATATGTACAGTGGGCGACATTGGATACCAACTATACAGCTGCACGTACAGAGTAGCAGTTTCGAATGTGTAGGCTTCGAATTTTTTTACGTCAATCGCATGACCACTTGAAATTGTTTTCAGGATCACTTCGAACCTGTGGATCAATGTCGAGTCTATTCCAGTGATTCGAGCAGCAGCATCCGGATGAGAACCCTGCTTTTGGTATATCTACTAAAAGACCCATTTCCTCTCGAAATGCTTTTTGGATTTTTTCTTTCCTCTCTTTCACATTTTTTTTCCTCAGCTGCTATGTCATAATGGCGAGCTTGTAGGAGAGATGGAGTAAATATTTGAAGAATCTAATTCTTGCATGAAGAATTGATAGCCCGAATTTGAGACTTTCGGGATCCACTTCAATTCCTTTTTTCAAATTATTGAAGTTTTTGGAGATAAGTCCACAAATACACCACCTCATACTCGATGATGTATTGGTGGCTGCGTTGCATATTTTTGCGTCCAACATTGTTGGTAACAGTTTATACAGTGTGACCCATTTAAAATGGAACCACCCCTGTAAAATACGCATTTTTCAGTCATTCTCAATTTTTTGTATCTGTATCTTGACACAAATTTTCATTACTTCAGTTTCATTTCCAAGGCACTCTATGGTTTCTTTTCTTCGTTAAAAACGGCAAAAGTTTATTAGGCAATTTTTGTTTTGAAATTTGACTACACCACTGGATTTGTAGTTGTTATAAATGAAAACCATCAAAATTTCATGAAAAAATATTGGTTAACAACGAAGTTACAACAACTTTAATTTTGGAAACAAAGTATTGATATTAATTTTCATTAAGATTATAGACATATTCAAAATCTGGCAACACTGCCGATACAAAGTAGAACACCAGTGAATTTGTACAGCAAAAATCCGAAGTCAATAGCTCATTCTGTTCTACAGTTATAACTCCTGAAAGTATGGTAATGTGAGCGATTTCTGGTGGAAGCGATTTTGTAATAAAAATCTAACTACGCCACTGGATTTGTGAATTATATTCCCTTAAAATCATTTCAAAAGTTTAGGTTATAAGTGTATTCGAAAATAACAGAAAATTAAAAATTCATTTTCAAGTTATGCCGTTTTCAATAGCCGATAAAAACGAAATGAACCGAATCAAGTTTTAAAGTATCAAAACTATTTATTCAATAATAAAACAGAAAGCAGGACAAAAAATTTTTTTTTTTATTCTGCAAAACTGAACTGAAACAAGCTTTTAGAGAAAGTATCAATAATTTGAGGAAAGCTGAACTAATACATTGGGCATAGGTATTGTACTAAATCAATAGTAGGCTGTGATTTGGTACACCACAAATCGCTCACATTACCATACTTTCAGTAGTCATAACTGTTGAACGGAATGAGCTATTGACTTCGGATTTTCGCTGTACAAGTTCACTTGTGCCCTACTTTGTATCGGCAGTGTTGCCAGATTTCAAATATGTCTGCAATCTTAATAAAAATTATAATCAAATACTTTGTTACCAAAATTAAAGTTGTTGTAACTTCGTTGTTAACCAATATTTTTTTATGAAATTTGTATGGTTTTCATATATAACGACCATGAATTCAGTGGTGTAGTCAAATTTGGAAAAAAAATGCCTTATAAACTTTTGCCGTTTTTGACAAAGAAAAAAAACCATAGAGTGCCTTGGAAATGAAACTAAAGTTATGAAAATTTGTGACAAGATTCAGTTCTTGATGCTCAATAATAAAAAATTTTTTTGAGATTGACTGAAAAATGCGTATTCTACAGGGGTGGTTCCATTTTAAATGGGCCACACTGTATGTGACGTATGTCATCCCGTTGGCGAGTGTTTAAAAAAAATTATTTGATTTTCCATATAATTAATTTCGTCATTAGTGATATCTTTGGTTTCATGAATGAATCGTATTCTAATTGGTCTGCAGAACCTGGGAGATGAAGGCACTGGATTGTTGACTAAGCATGGCTGGGACTTTCCTATACTGATGAGAGCCAACAGCTCGAAACCGTTCTATATATAGGTGTCAGGTGAGACTGATTCAAACTAAACATAATCATGTCTTTCAGAAAGAAACATTTGCAATTTAATATTTATATGAATTATTGCATGGATGTCCAGCAGATATCATTTAATATTCTGCGTGGTATTAGCCAGGAAAGTAGTTGTTTTCTGCTCTTCATCTACCAACATTTAGTTTGATTTATATTAAACTATCACGGAGAAGACTTTGATTTTTATTCGTTGTTGAAAGTATATTATATCTCCACTTTGGACTATTTTTTCTATAGACAATTATTTATGTAGAGATTATTAGTATACCGTCAATATTAAAAAACGAATCTGTTATGTTATGGTAGGTAATAAAATTAGTTTATTATTATTATTATTATTATTTGAAAAATTCTATATGGGACAACCTGTATATCGCTCAAACGTCAACAAATAACGATCACATGACAATTCTGCATGCTATAGATAATTCTGCATGCTATAGATAAATGAAAATTTGCATTTTTCAATAAACATCCACCAGGAAAGCAGTTCGGTATTTACTGAAAATGCACATATCATTTCGCTTTATCTCTATGAATATTCAATAATGAGCAACACACAATACAAAACATTAAACTTATCGTATTCGGTGGATTGTGGGACGAACAGAATATCATAGATATCGTACGAGGTTGTATTAATTCGATTGGCGAATTGGGAGTAAAATAAATAATTACAAAACATTACGAGTAGGCAGGAGTAACACAGGTGGCTGATTATGTTTCGAAGCGAAATCTTTAGATATTCCACAATTGTTGGTTAACTGATTTATTATCGGTTCTGATACAGTGATATGCGCAGTGATAGCGGTTTCGATAATGCTGAGGATGTTAGTTTAATAGATTAATCTATTGCTTAATAAACCAGATGACTGTACAATGTGAATAGAAATTGAATGAAAAATGCTGAATCAAATACTTTATTTTCAAATGCCGCTGTAAAGACTACACAATTCTCAATAGTCTCACACATCAAATGGTTACAGGAAAATATCATTTGATACTAAATAAATCGCTTTTTCAAATGACGGATTTCAATTGAAAAAGCGAAAAGACTCTGCAAGGGAAAAAACCAATCAGGTGCTATGAGGACGACGCCTACCAGAGCTCTAGAAGTGGGCTGCCACCTCTGCACCTAGTCATTGAACATGAAGCCATGCGTACTGCCTACAGACTCCAAGGTACAGGCCAATGGATTGGCACGGAGGCAGACCATGGACACTCCAACATTTGGAACAAGGCAAAGGAGAGCTCCCCAATCCTACAAATGGAAAGAGATAGCATCCCGCCGGTTCTGAATTTTAAAAAGGGACCAAAAATCATCATTCCCACGAGGGAAGAATGGAAAGACTTTGCGCCCGGCAGACCCCCTGCTACGGATCTTGGGTAAATGTCCGACCCAGGAGTGTACAAGGAAGGTACAAAGAGAGAAATCTCAGTTCCTCTAGGCAAATACGCCTCAGTGTTCCAGGCAAAAGTATATGCTATTACGAGCTGTGCACAGTTTGTAACCAAGCTCAGATGCAGACACTCGATCACATTTTCTTTAATTGCCCCATAATGTAATGAAACCTCCTTGCCTGAACTCCTTAACAAATATGACTGCCTTGGCCCATACTCTTGACACTCTTTCATAAAGCTAAAACCTTTGCTACATACCTATGGAACGTTCTGAAGCTACGATCTTTCCCTATCAATGAATGAAAGTTATTCTGTGCTCACCAGTATAATACTCTACTCGACTACTTCTTCTACTCTATATTTCTTTCTTTTTCCACTTGTTTTTATGATTGTACTTCCCCAATTTTTTTTTTTACTTTGTAATACATATGTATGTTGATTTATGTTTGCATCAATTACCAGTTTACTGTAATATCAGGTTAAAATTATCATCATTAACTATCAGGTTCAACACACATCCACTCAGTCATCCTGTTTAATGATAACTCGCACCCTTGCCATAAAATGTATTTTTCAAGAGGCAATGAATCTATTATTATTATTATTACTAACCTGCGTTCAGGAAAGCCTCGACAATAGAAGTCGAGGACCTTTTCTCATCTACTCGGACACCAAGGCAGCAATCATGGCGATAGGATCAAACAAGATTACATCCAAATTGGTGTCCGAGAGTAGAAACGTCATAGAAAATTTGCAAAAAAAAAAAGGAAAGTCAGCCTTATATGGGTACCAAGACACACAGGTGTTCCTGGGAACGAAGAGGCAGACAGAGTAGCCAAGATTGGATCGGGAAAGAATCCAGTCAGACCGAAACCAGTCTTGGGAATACCCAATAGCATGGCCGTCTCAAAACATGGCAGGAGGCGCCATGCATGAGGCAATCGAAGCTTCAAATATCAGGATTGTGACTGGGCTCCTAATGGAACACAATCACCTGAACAGGCACATGTAACTCATCGGGATCACGTATGATCCCATATGCAGATAGTGCCTGGGAGATGACGAGACATCATCGCACATCCTTACTGAGTGCCCCGCTCTGGTGTACCAGAGGAAGATCAACCTTGGTAGCATAATTCTGAACCCAGAAGATGTCAAAGAGAATCAGCTGAGGAAACTGCTGAGTTTCGTCAGATAAATCGGCATGCCCAGCTGATTCTCAGATTACGTGGGCGCACAATGGGTCCAAGTAAAGAGGCCTATGTGCACGGGTTCTCCGGAACCAGTCCACTATGTGCACAGAAGAAGAGAAAAAACCAAATTATGCAAACAATTGAAGGAGATTCAGAAGATTTTGAGAAAGGGGGAAATATAGTCCCCAAAACGTCAATAAAAAACTATATAGAGAAATATCTTTTGAATTTTTACAATTTTTTAACTAGCCAAATTCAGAATACGACAAGTTACTTACTAATTGAATCTTTCTATACTTGTATAGATTTTCCTGATTATATTTTCATTTTCAGACTGTGGAAGGTTACCTAAAAAACCATTTCAAGAAACGTTGTTCCTCCACAAAAAATCACCTTAATTCAATATATGTTATGTTTTGGTGTTTTTTTTCGAATTTTCAACCCCCAAAGAGGTAAAATGGGGGTTAAATTGGAATCGGAAGTTTGTATAGGAATTCCTTTAGTTTTCAAGTTGAGGTCAAACATTTTTTTATTTGAAGTCTTTGTTACAAATAGAAGAACCCCTAAAGGGGTGAAATGGAGGGTGAAAGTTTGAATAGAAATTCCGTTAGTTTTCAAGTTAGGGTAAAAAAATTGGCAATTGAGGTATTTGTGAGGGATAAAGAAATACTTGTTCTAGTGTTTTTATAAATGCAACCCCTCGGGGGTGGAAGTTTGTGTGAGGGTTCCGTTAATAAAAAGTAATCCTTCTTTTTTCTTGTTTGCAAAGACGAGGTACTTGATGTCATATACTCCCTGAAAAACAGCAGCTGCTATGGCTATCACAATTTGAACAGTTCAATTATCAAGAACATAAAATATATCATTGTTGACCCACTTACATATTTATTCAATTCATGCTTATGTAGTGGAATTTCTCCTGATGTTTTAAAAAAAGCAAAGTAATACCTATCTTTAAGAAAGGCAACGTCGATCTACCAGAAAATCATCGACCGATCTCGTCATTAAAAAAAAGTTGACACTAATAATTACATAAATGATCAACAATTTGGATTTAGGAAAAACCGCTCCACAATTCAAGCCGTTCGTAAACTGGTATCTGACATAGTCGAGGGCTTTGAAAATGGCCAACAAACTGCAGTAACTCTATGTGATCTCAGCAAAGCTTCAGACTGCGTCCCACATCGAGCGTTACTTGATAAGCTGGAAGGGGTTCCCTTTTTATATATATATGTGGGAGAACTCAATACTTAACATATTATAACAATTCGTCAGTATTTAAACTGATATCTTCAGGAGTGCCCCAAGGATCAGTTCTTGGGCCATTCCTGTTCATATATATATATATATATATATAAATATAAAATATTCAAATATAAATGACATCTTTTATCACATTAAACCATCCCGATGTATATTGTTCGCAGATGACAATTCCGCTTTGAATCCAATAGAACTTCATCATAAGGACGTTGAAGTATCTAACAGAATCAGTGAGTGGCTCACCCCTAACAACCTGATTCGAAATGACACCAAAACACATTCAATCACATTTTCTTTCAACATGTCCCTTACCCCAGTTAAGCTGTTAGGTATCACCCTAGACAGTAAACCTAAATGGGCTGAACACATTGACATACTATGCAATAAGTTGTCAACTCAAATCTTCATCCTTAGGCGAATGATAAATACTGTTGATGAGAAAGTCCTGAGAATGTCATACCTTTCACTGTTTCACTCTCATCTGAGTTATGGCGTAATTTTATGGAGTAACTCTATCCACACAAATCGTGCCTTCATTCAGCAAAAGAAAGCACTCAGGGTAATTGCCAAGGCAGCTTATAAAGACTCTTGCAAACCCTTATTCAGGACATTGGAAATATTGAGAGATAAGTGCCATGTGAAGTGGAATGAATAGAAAAATCGAATTTAAACGGTTTTCTTCACATAAAGGATTCAATATAAAATTGAACCAGAGAAAGGTAGATCTCAGGTGAAAAACAACTACTATATGCTAGACGGGCTTGCCACTCCTACTGAGAAGGAATCTTTTATTTAGAAACCTATCGAGGTGGGAGATTTTCGGAGTGTTTCTTTCTGTCACTAGGTACCGCCAGTTAAAGTTTATCTTTTCCGGCGTACCTATAGGTGTTACAAGATCGATGATGGTTTGTTTACGTTTGTCTCACTTCAGCCAGAGTTCTTTGGACTTTTGGCTGGTTGACTACTCCGTACTGATGAGGGCCAAGAAGCCTGAAACCGGTATGCGGATTGTTAGGTGAACACGACTTAAATTAAACATAATCGAGCTTATCAGAAAGAAACATTTGCATTCAATGTCCATTGATATTTTATGGAAGTATGCATGGATTTTCAGGTGAATATCATTCAACGTTCTGTGTGGTTTTTGCCAGGAAAGTAGTTGGTTTTCACATGAGTTCTACCTTTCTCTGGTTCAATTTTATATTGTATCCTTTATTTGAAGAAAACCGTTTAAATTCGATTTTTCTATTCATTCCACTTCACATGGCACTTATCTCACTATATGCTAGACGGGCTTGCCATCCTACTGAGAAGGAATCTTTTATTTAGAAACCTATCGAGGTGGGAGATTTTCGGAGTGTTTCTTTCTGTCACTAGGTACCGCCAGTTAAAGTTTATCTTTTCCGGCGTACCTATAGGTGTTACAAGATCGATGATGGTTTGTTTACGTTGTGTCTCACTTCAGCCAGAGTTCTTTGGACTTTTGGCTGGTTGACTACTCCGTACTGATGAGGGCCAAGAAGCCTGAAACCGGTATGCGGATTGTTAGGTGAACACGACTTAAATTAAACATAATCGAGCTTATCAGAAAGAAACATTTGCATTCAATGTCCATTGATATTTTATGGAAGTATGCATGGATTTTCAGGTGAATATCATTCAACGTTCTGCGTGGTATTTGCCAGGAAAGTAGTTGTTTTCACCTAGATCTACCTTTCTCTGGTTCAATTTTATATTGAATCCTTTATGTGAAGAAAACCGTTTAAATTCGATTTTTCTATTCATTCCACTTCACATGGCACTTATCTCTCACTATATGCTAGACGGGCTTGCCACTCCTACTGAGAAGGAATCTTTTATTTAGAAACCTATCGAGGTGGGAGATTTTCGGAGTGTTTCTTTCTGTCACTAGGTACCGCCAGTTAAAGTTTATCTTTTCCGGCGTACCTATAGGTGTTACAAGATCGATGATGGTTTGTTTACGTTGTGTCTCACTTCAGCCAGAGTTCTTTGGACTTTTGGCTGGTTGACTACTCCGTACTGATGAGGGCCAAGAAGCCTGAAACCGGTATGCGGATTGTTAGGTGAACACGACTTAAATTAAACATAATCGAGCTTATCAGAAAGAAACATTTGCATTCAATGTCCATTGATATTTTATGGAAGTATGCATGGATTTTCAGGTGAATATCATTCAACGTTCTGCGTGGTATTTGCCAGGAAAGTAGTTGTTTTTCACCTGAGATCTACCTTTCTCTGGTTCAATTTTATATTGAATCCTTTATGTGAAGAAAACCGTTTAAATTCGATTTTTCTATTGGAAATATTCCTTCACTTTACGTTTATCACTGCTTGATTGAAATTCATAACCATATCCATTGCTATAACAATCACAAAGATTCACATAGCTATCCCACCAGAAACAACTCCCAGCTCATCAATCCTAGATTTCGTCTCCATAATTCATCAAAAAACTCAATTAATCTAAATGAAACAATATGAAAAAATGAGCTCATATCGTTTAACTGTATTGTACTATTGAATATATACGGTTACTCTATGTTGCATTCTGTACATTCTATTTACTACTACCATTTCCTGATTATTATCTATAATTATTATTATTAGAACCTTATATAATTAAAATATTTATAATCTCACATTTTACATAAGTACCACGTTTTTCCTTTAATTTTTCGTGTACGTTCCAATATCTTAAATATCTACACATTATATGACAATTCACACCATTTAAAAGGGAAAGAACACCCACGCTCTGGCAATACCTTAGTGGGATCGTTGATTGTTCATATCTATATAAAATTCTGTCTCTTGTCCTCAGCTACTCATATCACTCATCATATCTTCATGACCTTATGTATGTATGTAAACTTATGAATTATGAATAAACTTTATTATTATTATTAATATTTATAATAAAATGCCTGAATTATTCAAAAAGCTCAGCTCATTTGAATTCAAACCAGCTATCAAACAGCTTCTACTGAAACACAGCTTTATTGGGTAGATATTTGTCAAGTGATTTAACAGAATGATAATTATGTAAACACCATGATATGTTAAAATACTGCACCCATCCTACTACTTTCAACATGTTTTATATAGTCTTTTACTATATATGTATGTATAAATGTTTATCAAATGTTTTATATTTGTTATGTTTACAAATTTTTTATCCACGGACACGTTCCAAGCACTTTGACTTGCGAAACGAATGAAATATTCAAAAACATCAATAACATTCTATTCTATTCTAAAAAAAACTGGTATTTGAGATCTTTGTTACAAATAAAGAAATACGTGTTTCAGTATTTTCTGAAATTCCGTCCTCAAAGGGGTGAGTGAACTTGTAATAGTCGTCACAAAAAATACAAACTTCAACGCGGACGAATTCACTGGTACCAACTAGTTATAGTATATAACAGTTAATTGTTGAAGTAAGGTGGGTAAGTAAGTATTTTGAAAATAATCCAAATTGAGTAGGTAGTAATCAGTAGATTTAAGCCTCAAACTATTAAAAAATAAAAACTTCAAACAAAAAATTAAACCGACGAAAAAATGAACTAAAAAGCAAAAATTCATTTTCAAGATCTCATAAAAAAATATGTATAAGAATCACCCAGTATAACAATCGATTATTTTAACTTGCAAAGACCCCGTAGCAATTAATAAAAAGGAACTATATATGGAGACCCCGATTTCCAAAAAATCTGGGGGAATTTACATTTTCCATATTTATGTCAATTTGTGAGATTTCAATAAAGTAGGCTTTGGAACGTATTGGTAACTCTAGTGGTGACCTATTTAATCGTATTGCCTGTATGACGCCCCGGTTTTTAGCGTTTTCTGAACAATAATGTTGATAAATCAAAACGGTTCGCGATTGTACTGAAATATCCAAAAGATTTGAAAGTGAATGGATATTCTTATTTGTTGTCGGGATACACGTGTTAGTGAAAACGTTGCGATAGTCGGTAGTGAAGGAAAATGTGGAGACATTTGCGGCCATAATGGTGGAGAGAAATGAAGATGGTTCTTTATGGGAACAGAAGGTGAGTAGGATAAATTAGTTGTCTACAGAACAAAACGATCGGTATATTATTTATTGTATGAGTCTCATATTAGCCATATAAAACATGAAAGAAACCACGTGGCAATACGAGAACGCCGCTTCTTGCTTGCTTAATTAGTAACGGATATGTCAAAACAACGATGATCAGATTATTCCTATTGAACTTTTTTAGTCTTCATAACTAAGTGTGGATTTATGCAGCACAAAATAACAAATATCAAATATCACGTAACAAATATCAAATAACAAGTAGAGAAACTGTTACCATTTATGCATCCCAAATTAACAATTAGCAATAAATGGTACGCAGGCGCACAAGTTAGTTTCAAGCCATTTGAAATTTGAATGAACCTAACCTCATAATTTCATAATAAACAACATTCAAAATGTTCAGTGGCCGTAAAGCCCATTAATAGGGAACGAAAAGAAAAGGGGATTTTCGACAATCTCATAAAATCAATGATACTACAGGATCATGACGAATTTTTCTCATATACATAATAGCTATAGTGAGGATGTGAATAAATGGTAAATATTTAGTTACATCACTCATGCACTCCGAATATGGGGAAAACACTTTTCTTACGTGTTTGCTTGAACAGATCGGAAGAAATGTATTTCAGATTACATCGTTTTTCAGAATATTAGCACGTTTCAAAATCACTCAATGCCTCCTTCTTTTACAGCATAACAATACCTAAATCATTATTTGCAACTTGACAATATCGTCGTTTTTATCGAAAAAATCCTCCTTCTTACACAGTTGCAAATGAATTTCTTTGACAGATGACATTTATTAACTTTTTTAATTTTTCATGTTGGTAATAAATGAATGGGACTGTGTAAGAAGGAGGACCTTTTTCGATAAAAACGACGATATTTTGTGCAAAGTTGTGCCGAAAATAAGTGATTTAGGGTGTATTGTTTATGATGGTTAAAAGAAGGAGGCATTTTGAGTGAGTTTTGTGCGAGAAAACGGTGCTTGAAATTTATTTCGGAAAAAGCGATGTAACTCTGAAACGGTATGAGACCGCCGCATTTTTCTTCCGGATTCGTGTTCAGGAGGCAAAAACACGTAATTGCAACTGTGTAAGAAGGAGGATTTTTTCGATAAAAACGACGATATTTTGTGCAAAGTTGTTCCGAAAATAAGTGATTTAGGGTGTATTGTTTATGCTGGTAAAAAGAAGGAGGCATTTTGAGTGAGTTTTGTGCGAGAAAACGGTGCTTGAAATTTATTTCTGAAAAAGCGATGTAACTCTGAAACGGTATGAGACCGCCGCATTTTTCTTCCGGATTCGTGTTCAGGAGGCAAAAACACGTAAGAAAAGTGTTTTCCCCATATTCGGAGTGCATGAGTGATGTAACTAAATATTTACCACAAAAACAAACCAGAATATTTTATTCAGTGAAAGTTGGGTTAACTTTCGTCATCGCACGGACCAATCCACGGTCATCTGCGTACTAGTTGCGCACTAGAAGAAAATTTGGTTCAATCAAAGTAAGAAGTTAAAAGTTGGCCAACTTTCTACTTGTTAATTGTTAATTGATAATTGTTACTTGTCTGCATAAACACGGCCATTGTAGGATGATGGTTGAACTTATAATTGCTAATTGTTAATTGATAATTGTTACTTGATAATTGTTAATTGTTGCTGCATAAATCCACCATTACTATCAGTGTTAAGGGTTGATGAAATCGTATCCCAAGCGTTGTCTCTCATGTTTTTGTGCTTGAATTCCTTGCTCCCTTTGTCGTATAAATAGGAAAATTGTCGAACAAGGTCCACAAGAACAGCGTCGTCGAATTCCATTTCCAAATGATATATTTGTTCCAAACAAAACCCTCGATAAAAGCAAACACAAAACATAAATAATATCATTTGTTTTGACAGAAGTTAGGTTAAGTTTTTTCACTGGACAGGCCAATCAACGGTCACCTGCGTACTTGTTGCGCACAATAAGGAAATCACGTTCAATTAACATACAAAGTTAAAGTTGGCCAACTTCTTATTTGTTAATTGATATTTGATACTTGGCTGCATAAACAGTGTCATTGAAAAATAAGAAATTCAACTTATAGGTACTTGTTATTTGTTACGTGATATTTGTTATTTGATATTCGTTATTTTGTGCTGCATAAACCCCACTAAGCTCCTAAACTAATGTAATCAACGAATTTTATTAAATTACTTTAAAGAAATAACATAAAAATGCAACGTGAAATCTCCAGCGATAAACAATAACATTCCAGAAATAGGCCAATCAATAGAGATTTTCTGCTCTATTGATTCTTTGACAAAAATACTACCAGTAATAGGCCACTAGAGATAGACATGATTTTCCAAAAATTTCATAATAATTACAAGTGTTTTAAAACTTTAGTAGAATGAAGAGTACGTTCGAATGTTTTGAAAAATAGCAATTTACATCCTCTGATACATTTGCAACCATTCAAACAGAAAAGAAATGTTTGTTTTATCGAAAAAAAAATGTTATTAGTCCTAATTTTTCGATGAAAATTCCAAAAGTTCTGCAAATTCGAAAAAATAACTAAAATAATGTTCATTAGAAAAGTTTTGGTAAATATAAAGTTACTCTACACATGCACTCTGAATATAGGGAAAACACTTTTCTTAGAAAAATGCAACGGTCTCATACCGCTCCCGAGTGAGAGAACTTAAAAAAAAATTAACCTCATTTTCAAGCACCGTTTTCTCGCACAAAACTCACTCAGAATGCCTCCTTCTTTTTACTAGTATAAACAATACACCCTGAATCATTATTTTCGGCACACATTCCAAATAAGCAAATTTCCTTTGACACAGGAATTCAGTAACTTTGCCTTATTTTTCATGTTGGTGATAAATGAATCACCGCCAACTTTTCGAATTCAAATGTGAGCAATAGTTTCTCCTTCATTTATGTGTGCAATTGTTGTGGGCGGTGATTCATTTATTACCAACATGAAAAATAAGGCAAAGTTACTAACTTCCATGTGTCAAAGTGTGGAATTGATTCATGTGGAACTGTGTAAGAAGGAGGATTTTTTCGATAAAAACGACGATATTTTGGGCAAAGTTGTGCCGAAAATAAGTGATTTAGGGTGTATCGTTTATGCTGGTGAAAAGAAGGAGGCATTTTGAGTGAGTTTTGTGCGAGAAAACTGTGCTTGAAAATGAGGTTGATTTTTTTTAAAGTTCTCTAACTCGGGAACGGTATGAGACCGCCGCATTTTTTAGGATTTGTGTTCAGGAGGCAAAAACACGCAAGAAAAGTAAGATCTTCAATTGATTTTAGACATAATACTGCTTTGACGTAATTTCACATACGTACTACTCCTATATATATATATATATATATATATATATATATATTTCTGCGAGTGTTACCATTAGTTATATTTTTTTTTTATGATTTGGCAACTTATTTGATAAATAATTAATTAAGCACACACTTTACGGATGGTAACTTTTTTGTTCCGAGCATCATCACTAATGTGCAGTAAAAAGTTACCACCATCCCCCTACTTCTAAAAGCTCAAATCTAATATTACTCAACTATTATACGTAGAGAAAACTGTGCTTGAAAATGAGGTTGATTTTTTTTAAAGTTCTCTAACTCGGGAACGGTATGAGACCGCCGCATTTTTTAGGATTTGTGTTCAGGAGGCAAAAACACGCAAGAAAAGTTTTTTCCCTATAATCAGAGTGCATGTGTAGAGTAACTTTATATTTACCAGTTTCAATGTGCAACCTCTTGCGTCAAACGGAAAATATATATTTCCATAAAATTGTTTTTTTATTGAAATAAGTATCGGGATCATTACAAAAGTTTCAAATAATGGTTGCAAGTGAAGATGTCCTGACGTACAATATTTTCATTAATTTGCAACCTCATCTGCAACACGGAAATGAGAGTAAAATCAAAAGAAAAATATTTTCGTATTTTACTCTACCAAAATAAGCAAAAGTTTTGTAAATCGGCCAGACAACTCGTTTTACCAATTGGTGGCAGTATCATAATTTGCAAACTATGTTACAATGCGGCATATTAGGAATAAAAAAAAACATTTTTGCAACACCTGTGTTATTAATCTTATTAATACAGATTTTTATATAATAAATGACACTCATTGTGTTAACTATCGTCATACTATAGGTGAAATCATTCATTGTTGAAAGCTAACGTTTTCGATAAGAATTCATAACGTCATATTACAATTAGGAATTTGCATAAAAAATCCTTTGGGTACGTTTGATGGAGGATCGAGAAACTCTCGACACGTTTTCATAATTTTATTGATTCATGAAAAAATTGAAGAAATATTGAGATTAAAAAAAACACTCTGACGTCATACATTAGTACGACTAACTTTCAACTGTGCAACGTAAAAATGTTCTTTACTCTGTTAATTTTCAAGAATTTTATGAATCAAGAAAATGTCGATTACATTGCAGTCCTCCATTCGGATTCAATGGCATTTTTCATGCGAAACCATAATTGGAGTAAGAAAGTCGAGTGGGAAGGTGAATTATAATTTTATTTAATTCAAGAAATACATACCTATTAAAATAGAACTTGAGATGTAATATCGATCTCACAAATTTTTATTTTTTGGCAACGTTTTTGTTCGATGAAGATTTCATGAATGATAATAAACAGCTATTTTTTATTTATGTGTGCATCTCGGAGAAAAAATTTTCAGGCATAAAAGTTGTGGAGGTAATGAAGCTCTATCAAACGACTTATAGTGTGCCGATATTGGATATGGAAAGGAAATATTGTGAATATTTTTAATCTTTCAGCAGCTGCCATTTTAAAACTATTGGTCGCTTTTCGAAATTAGCTGAGGTATTGAGAAGTATTTTTGTATCATTCGGTTGAAAAATGTGGCCTCCGCTTAACAAATTTCGTTATAACCCATATAGGTATAAGTTTTAATATCACATTCCAAACTAGAGTTTTTGGTCTTTGAAGCATGGCCTCAAAATTCAAATTTGTGATTTTTTTAAATAATTTTGAGCTCTGTATTTTTCGAAATAAAATTTAAAGTTTTTTTTTAAACCGCTTTTTTTTATTTGTTATTTTTAGAGAAATCTGTGAAAATGTTTATCTTGAAAAAAAAAAAATAAGATCTTCAATTGATTTTAGACATAATACTGCTTTGACGTAATTTCACATACGTACTACTCCTATATATATATATATATATATATATATATATATATATATATATATATATATATATTTCTGCGAGTGTTACCATTAGTTATATTTTTTTTTTATGATTTGGCAACTTATTTGATAAATAATTAATTAAGCACACACTTTACGGATGGTAACTTTTTTGTTCCGAGCATCATCACTAATGTGCAGTAAAAAGTTACCACCATCCCCCTATTTCTAAAAGCTCAAATCTAATATTACTCAACTATTATACGTAGAGCGTCAGGTCAGCATTAAACTTACCGATCAACTGTTCTCTCTCTAACATTTAAATGTGATATTTTCGATCCAATATAGGGTACATTGAAATATAAACTTATATTTTTATTCCAAACAAGAATTTTAAGAAGGAACTCATTCATAATTGATACAATTTACAGTCATATTAGAACAAAAAACGCTGCGTATAGCTTGTTTGAGGTCGTAATATAAATATATGTTGGTTAGGTAAGCTTATTTTTTTATATATAAACGTTATCATAGTTTATTTCACGGATTTTGGAGCAACATTTGTTTTTTAATAATTAATTTTTATTAATAAAATCAATCAAACCTTGAAGTACAGATTACAAGCTTCAGAAAGTACTCTTGATATCACATTTTGAACTAGAGTTTTTGGTTTTTAAACATAGCCTAAAAATTCAAATTTGTAATTTTTTTTAAATTATTCAATATTTTGACGACTGTATTTTTTAAAATGACATTTTAGGATTTTTTTCCATTCGCACACCTTCTCAAGTATCATTTCAGGAGTAAACTGTACAAATTTCAGATGTATCTTGAAAATTTAAAGAATAGCGATCTTTAATTGATTTTATAGAAAATTGTACTTTGACGTAACTTCATATTTGTTCTATTCCTAATTTTTTTTCACATTTGAAAACATGACACCTTTCAGTCGCAGATGATTCCACATCTGATTTTATGAACATCCTGTTTATATTTTCAACAAATCAATGACACCTCGTTATCTTCTCTTATCTTCTTTCATTTAAATTTTTGTTTCCCTAATTAAGGACCAATGTGATAGATTCGAGAGTACCCCAAGGATCGGGTCTAGGTCCAATTCTGTTTTGATTGTACGTTGATGAAATGTCAAATATCAATATTTCTGGCAAATTTACGTTATTTGCAGATGATACCACAATTTTGTGAAGGAAAAAGACCGTTGAAGATTTTAAAGAAACAATATCTCGAGATAAAAAAAATTGTCAAGTCTTGCTGTGATTCAAACTTCTTATTATTTAATATCAGAAAAACAAATATACTCTCATTTAAATGTACACGATTTAACCCCAAAAAGTGATATCATTGAGAATAAATATTGTACCAGATTACTGGGCTTGATTATAGAAAAGAAATTAAAGTTTGCAATCAGAGTAATTGCAAGTGAGGTTCTTCTAAAAGAGTATTTGCTGCTAAAACTGCATATTACGCTTTGATTCCATCACAATTAGGTTGGGACATGAGGTTGAAAATTAGTAAAAAAGTACTTCAATTACAGAGATTGATCACTAGAAACAATAATACCCTTGAAAAAAATTATTGTCGCCATCAATTTTCATTAAAAATGACTTTAAAAATCGTGATATTATGCGATTGTCTATCGAATCAAACTTCCGTGAATGAATTTATTATTTTCGTGAGCACTGTTTTGACACAAAAATTTTATGAATTAGCAGAACTTCCGAGTAGGTCTCAAAACGACTCTTCAATGTGGCATGAGTTGCGATATGGTCGAGTTACAGCGTCATTGTGAATGCTCATTAAAAATGTGGGTCTGAACGTCTTTTTTAATGAATACTGTAATGAATAGTGTATGTCAGTTTTCCATATCATCTTTCGAAGTGAAATGATCCTCGCAGCAAAACAATTGTGTTTTTCTTGGTATGTACAGAGTTGGCCAAATTGGACACTTTGAAAGGGAAAGTCCTGTTTTCAAACTAGATAGATGAAAACTGATGGCTGTGTCTGAGGGTCAATTTTTATGATAAACTCAATGGTGTTAACCGCATATCGATGTCTATCATCGCTTCTGAGTTGCAGCATGTTTTTCGAAAATGTGCATTTTTTAAAAGTTGCTGTAACTTTTTTCCTGTCAAAAATTCTTTGTTTCTATGAAAACATTTCAGGAGCACTTTTCTACGTAGAATTCAATGGTTAATTAATTTATTTTTTCAATTCATATATCAATAGTTCTTAATGGGAAAATAATTTTTTTAAATGAGACAACCCGTATATTCCTGCTTATTTCAATAGAACTTGAAATTACCATTCCAAAAATGTAGCACACTTGATGTTTTGCTAGATTCACCTTTGAAATGCAGAGTTTAGGTTTTTTCACGTAGACTTTGAAACGCACACTTTGAACAAGTAGGCTTTGGACGATTCGGCGATAAAACAGAATGCAAATTTTGATTTGAGCAGTAAAGACGCTCCTCAATTCGTGGTTTTTGTTCATTTTTCAAAAACATTCGCAATGAAGTATGAGAATTATGAAAAATGGGATATAGTAGTCTGTTTTATACAAACCGTGGAAAATGCAGAGGCAGCAAGCAATTTGTACCACGAGAGGTGTCCTTTTAGAGACATTTTGGCAAGATTGCGACACAACTTAATTGATGGTGGTCACTTTGAGAAGAAAAGGCCAAAATTATATGCATCAAATAAGGATAGGGAGGTGGAGTAAATAGTCGTTTTAGGAGCTATTGCAAATAATCCCAAAATTTCAACGCGAAATTTAGAAATATCAACAGGCCTACCAAGAACTAACGTTAGGCGGATTTTGAAAAATCACAAATTCAAACCATACAGGACCAGAAGAGTTCATGAACTCAGACCAGGAGATTTTGAACGCCGCATGGATTTTTACCAGTAAATCCTGGAAAATTGTAACCAAGTGCTTGATTTTTCGTTAAATTGCTACAATTCTTATACTTGGGCACAAAAAAATCCTCATTCCATTGTGGAGCAGAGAAGTCAAGGAAAATTTGGATTTACTGTATGTTTTTAGGAGTAGAATTTTCGACCCGTTCATTTATAATGGCAGTCTCACATCTCAGAGGTATTTAGAAATTTTCGAGCAACAAATTAAACCCCTTGTTGATAAATTGCGGCTAATGGAGCTCAGAAAAATATATTTTCAGCAAGACGGGGCTTCGCCTCACAACACTTTTTTGGCTGCAAATTTTGGCAATAATTGGCTAGCCAACCAAGGAGCCAACCGTTGGCCGGCCAGGTCACCGGACCTAAGACCTATGGACTTTTATTTTGGGGGAAGGTTGGGAGATCTTATTTTTAAATTGCCGACCATTGCTAGACACGAATTGGAAGCGGCAGTGATGCAAATTTTTGCTTCTCTCAGTCCCATTGAACTAATCAATTCGGTAAGAAATGTTCAAAAAAGGTGCCGCCTGTATGTACGAGAAGCTGGTAGACATTTCGAACTCCTCCTCTAAAGATATATTTTGTTCTTGTTTGTTCCTTATTATTATCATCATTGTTGTTGGAGTTTCATTTATTAGTAGTAAATATAGTTTAAATTGTTATCAGTTTTATTGAAACTATGAGTTTCAATTACCGCTGTGAACAGCTTTCTCAACATTTGATAGCTACTAGTGAACACTTGCTTTCTGATTTGTCACCGCGTCGTCCAAAGCCTACTTGTTCAAAGTGTGTGTTGTCTACATGAACAAACCTAAAAACTCTGCATTTCAAAGGTGACTTTAGCAAAACATCATTTTTGGAATGGTAATTTCAAGCTATATTGAAATATGCAGGAATATACAGGTTGTCTCATTTAAAAAAAAAACATTAATAACCATGGATATATGATTTGAAAAAATAAATTACTTAAACCATTGAATTCTTCGTGAAAAAAGGCTTTGCAAATGTTTCCATAGAAACAAAGAATTTTTGACGGGAAAAAAAGTTACAGCATTTTTTCGAAAATGCACATTTTCGAAAAACATGCTGTAACTCAGATACGATGATAGATATCGATATGCGGTTTTCTCCATTAAGTTTGTCATAAAAATTGACCTTCACAGGCATCAGTTTTCATCTATCTAGTTTGAAAACAGGACTTTCCTTTAAAAGGGTCCAATTTGGCCCACTCGGTACATGCGACGGGCAACACAAAACCACTTTTTCCCCCATTTTTGGAGAAGGCATTTTGAAAATTACAGAATGAATATTGATAACGACGCCAACAATAAACACTTCACAATATCAGCGGCGGCAACACGTGCTTGGTGCCTACTGCAGAAGAGAGTATCGACGGGCCCAACAGTATTGTGACGTCACGCTCTCTCTCTCCAAGGTCATGGAGGCGTTTTGAAACTCGGCGTTTTCAAAATGGTGTAGCAGTCTCAAAAATTGTTTAAAAACGCAGGAAAAAATAAATTAAAAAATTTCATGTCCCAACGTAATTGAGGCATGACTTTACCTGTTTGGGCAGTATGTAGTTTAAATTTACTGGACTCGATCCTGGTAATACAGAAAATATCTATTAGAAATATTTGTAAAATGGGGACACATGATTAATGCAGTTTTATATTCATTGATAATATGTTACTAACTGTCGTAGCCCCTTTTATTATTTTAGAAATGGCGTTTTTTTGTATTTGTGTTTGTTTCGTCCTGTATTTCATTTTATTTATACATGTCTACAAGATTTTCGTCTTTGGACAATAAAATATATTTATTATTATTATCTCCGGTAAATATAAATTTACCCCACACATGCACTCTGAATATGGGGAAAATACTTTTCTTACGTGTTTTTGCCTCCTGAACACGAATCCGGAAGAAAAATGCGGCGGTCGCATACCATTCCCAGTTACAGCACTTGAAAAAAAATAACCTCATTTTCAATCACCGTTTTTTTTAACAAAAATCACTCAAAATGCCTCTTTTTTTTCACCAGCATGAACAATACACCCTAAATCACTTATTTTTGGCACAACTCTGCACAAAATATCGTCGTTTTTATCGAAAAAATCCTTCTTACACAGTTCCAAATAAACTATTTTCGTTCCTTTGACAGAAGACATTTAGTAACTTTGCCTTATTTTTCATGTTGGTGATAAATGAATTCAAATTCAAATGTGAGCAATAGTTTCCCCTTCATTTATGTGTGCAATTGTTGTTGGCGGTGATTCATTTATTACCGACATGAAAAATAAGGTAAAGTTACTAAATGTCTTCTGTCAAAGGAAATCGTTTATTTGGAACTGTGTAAGAAGGTGGATTTTTTCGATAAAAACGACGATAGTTTGTGCAAAGTTGTGCCGAAAATAAGTGATTTAGGGTGTATTGTTTATGCTGGTAAAAAGAAGGAGGCATTTTGAGCGATTTTTGTACAAGAAAGCGGTGCTTGAAAATGAGGTAATTTTGTTTTAAAAAAGTGAGAACGGTATGAGACCGCCGCATTTTTCTTCCGGATTCGTGTTTAGGAGGCAAAAATACGTAAGAAAATTATTTTCCCCATATTCAGATTGCATGTGTGGTGTAACTTTATATTTACCTCATCTCCACCCGAAGAAACTATTGGCTTCAATATCGATTTTCATCAAGAAATTACCTGAAAATGTCTAATATAGAAGTTATTTATATGATGAACAATATTTCACGACTGGTCTAGTCAGAAAATATCTATGTGGCATTTCTATTATGTTTATTTGGAGAGCTGTTATGAAAAAATGTATGCAAAACATAAGCGAATGGCTTAGTGGACATCATCTTTATATTCCAGACTCGGCTGGTGCTTCGTCCGGAAACGTTTCGATTCGTCCTCCAAAGCTTCATTTTGTGTACTCGTTACATAAACTACTATTCATTTTCGAGGACCGAATAAGACAAGGAGAATGAGGAAGTGTGGACTTCCACACGGTTTTATTCCATTGGGTACTTTGTTCGATTAAAATATAAATATAAAAAAGGCCGCGAAAAAATGTATACATAGGTATGGAATAAATTCATTTTTAGCGTTATTATGTATTTGTTTAAAAAAACCTGAAACTTGAACCTGATTTTTATTGTCAATTTGACAATTTACAGTATGGAAATATTACCCCTTTCTTGCACCCCCTCTGAATTATGAGCACCCCGTCAAAAAATTTTAATGAGAGGGGGGTCGTGTGAAACCTTGTTCGAAAGGGATTTTTATTCTCTGTTCAGCAATATTAAGTTTTTTTAAATTTGGTACTATCGTAACTGAGAAAATGTAGAATGAAGGAAACATTGTCACATAATGTTTGGGGAGTATTTTTCAATTTAGTTTACAATTAAATTAATTGTTCAAAATGACCACTATTCACTTCTTGACAATAAGCAAGTCGATCTTGGAATTCTCGTACAACATTTTGTAGGACCTCAGGGGTTGTGTTGTTAATTTCTTCCGTTATCCTAACTTTCAAATCTGCAATATTGTCTGGTATATTGAAATATACTTTTAATTTTAAATAACCCCATAAGAAATAATCAGGTATATTCTTATCTGTTTTGCTAAACGCCAGGAAAAGTCGTTCAAGACACCAAAAAATTATTCATAAAACCCACATAAATAATGTAATTTCAATCTAGTAGACTACTGTTAATTTGATATTGAGGAGTTGCTGACACACTTCAGTGAAATTGAAAAATATTTGTGTGTGTATTTGATTCAACTATGGCTCATTTATCCGAAACTCAAAGAATATAATTTTAATTATGATTGGAAGCGGTAATAAAACAAGAACTCAAAAGGAAGTTTGTGAAATGTTCAATAATTATTAACCTGGTCATCACGTCTCACAGACTACAGTTTAGCAAAATAGAAATAAAATTTGGTGAAATTGGACATGTAAACACTATCCAAAAACCAGGTCGAAATGTTAAATTGGATGAGGAAAAAAGTTAGATGTACTGTTAGCGATTGAGGAAGTTTAGTCTAGTTAACAAGTGCTTTTTAGGTCAAAATTTTTTCGCATTCTCCGAAAATTATGATTGAGAAGTCATTCGATTCGGAATGGCATGTAGATATTTTTTGAGAAAATGCTAAGGCCGCTCGCAAAAATTGCAATAGTTATAAACAATTAAGTGAAAAAAAAAGTGGGGTTTGGTTTTTCGCCAATATCTCAAAAACTATTAGAGATATTTCAGATTTGAGAAAAGATGCAAAAATAAGAGGAAATTTCCCAAGAAAAAATTTCAACTCCCGGAACTGTAGGATCAATATTTATAATTTTCCCAGAGGATTGAAAATACGCCCGAAAACGGGTACTCCGGCTTGCGCAAGCCACGTCCCCTTCGGACCTTTAATAAATAAATATTATTTAAACTTATTAAATATGAAAATAAAAAATTTAAAAAATTCAGGCGCCTGCAGGATAGATCAATAAACAATAATCCGTGGTCCAAAAATTTTTATCGCAATTTTTCAATAAGTTATCCATTAGTTAATTAACACTTTTTTGTAGCACGAACATTAACATTGCAAGTGCGATAATTGTTAAACTATTAATCTGAGAATGTTTTCCTTACATGGAGCTATTTCTCAAAGGTCTACGAATAGATTCCCGATGGGAAAATTGAAAAATTGTGAATTTTCGTTTTGTTATTAACAATTTACTAAGGTGAAAAATTATAAAGCTTCATTAAACACACACAAAACACAAAAACTTTTTTTTTATAAAATTATAATTGATCCGTTTTCTTATGATCAGAAGCTACTCAAAAATGATTTTTAATAATTTTTATCTCCTATTGTTTAAAAAATTGTTATGAACAAATGTGTTGTTTATGAGATAATTTTTTTTTTATAAAAAAAAGGTTTTTTTTAAAAAGATTTTTAAATAAATTTTTTTTACACTTGTTATGAAAATTAAGAAACCATTTTTTTTAATCATTGTTATCTTGGTCTTCGATATTAAAAAAAAAACGTTTATTATTTAAATTTTCATTGTTTATTCAATAAACAATTTGTTATAAACAAATGCATTATCTCTTCGTATTTTTTTTCTTTTTCTACTCAAAAAAACAAAAACAACCATGTATTATTTTCAGAAAAAAAACATATTTATATTTTTTATTGAATTTTAAATTTTCTGTTCTCTCTCATTTCACCACTCTGACCTGATTTTTTATGTTTAATTTTATTATAACTTTTTAACTAATGGAGATACAAGGAAAACATTTAGGACTTATTTTTTCTTTATTAATTAAATATCAAATTAAGCCAAAATTTGAAGGTCTTATTCAATTATTTATTTAATTTATACCATTTGTTTATAAAAATTATCTTTCAGAAAAAAAAATCTAAATTTAATTAATTTTTAGTTACTAAGATGGCTAATAAACTTGGAGATTTATTTTTTCAATCTTATTTTTATTCATAATTAAAAAAATTACCGAGCAAAACTGAAATTTATAAGTTTGAATTGTTGATAAATATACGTTAGATAAAAAGTTACATAAGTTGTATGGTCATAGTTATATTAGTTTATAAGATATTTAGACATAAAAGTAGAAAACAGTTTTGATTTAATTTGTTGTTTAATCAATAAAGAATAAATGAGTCTGAAATTTTTTCCTTTTTATTATTAAAAAGTTTAATAAAATTGAACATAAAAAACCAGGTCAGAGTGGTGAAATGAAAGAGAGCAGAAAATTTAAAGTTCAATAATGTTTTTTTCAATAATACATGGTTGTTTTTGTTTTTTTGAGTAGAAAAAGAAACAAAATACAAAGAGATAATTCATTTGTTTATAACAAATTGTTTATTAAATAAACAATGAAAATTTAAATAATAAACGTTTTTTTTTAATATCGGAGACCAAGATAAATCATGATTTAAAAAAAATGGTTCCTTAATTTTCATAAGAAGTGGTAAAAAAAAATGTTATTCAACAAATGCGTTTTTAAGCAATAAAATTCTTTTTTCAAGAAACGTTTTTTTTTTTGAAAAATCATAATTATCATCAAAGATTATGTTATAAATTTTTTTTTTAATTTTCTCATAAACAACGCATTTGTTCATAACAATTTTTTAAACAATAGGAGATAAAAATTATTAAAAATCATTTTTAAGTAGCTTCTGATCATAAGAAAACGGATCAATAATAATATTATAAAAAATTTTTTTTTTAAAATTTATAATTTTTCACCTTAGTAAATTGTTAATAACAAAATGAAAATTACCAATTTCTTTAGACCTTTGAAAAATAGCTCCACGAAAAAATTTCATTAATATTAACAATTATCGCACTTGCAATGTTAATGTTCGTGCTACAAAAAATTGTTAATTAACTAATGGATAACTTATTGAAAAATCGCGATAAAAATTTTTGGACCACGGATTATTGTTCATTGATCTATCCTCAATTTTCATATTTAATAAGTTTAAATAATATTTATTCATTAAAGGTCCGAAGGGGACGTGGCTTGCGCAAGCCGGAGTACCCGTTTTCGGGCGTATTTTCAACCCTCTGGGAAAATTATAAATATTGGTCCTACAGTTCCGGGATTCCTATTTTTTATTAGGAAATTTCCCCCTCTTTCTACATCTCATTTCAAATTTGAATTATCTCGAATAGTTTTTGAGGTATTGGCGAAAAACCAAACCCCCTTTTTTTTCACTTAATTGTTTATAACTATTGCAATTTTTGCGAGCGGCCTTAGCATTTTCTCAAAAAATATCTACATGCCATTCCGAATCGAATTACACCTCAATCATAATTTTCGGAGAATGCGAAAAAAATTTGATCTAAAAAGCACTCTAGACTAGTTACGACTAACAGACAACTTGCCGCCGACAATGATGTAAGTGAATCATCGATATTGAGAGCTTTACATAAAGAAAAATACCATCCTTATGAAGTTCAGTTGAATCAGGAGTTAATTGAGGATGATCCTGATAGAAGGCAACAATTCTGTGAACTGATGATAGACAGAATGGAAGCAAATTTGCAGTTCATAAACAAAATTGTTTTTTCTGATGGTGCTACTTTTAATTTAAATGGAACGATTAATAGACAAAACTGTAGATATTGGAGCAGAGAAAATCCTCATTGGATGTGTGAGGCTCACAGAAAATATCCAAAAAATGTGAACGTTTGGGCTGGTATCATCAACAACAAAATTATTAGCCCTTATTTTTTTGAAGGCACAGTTAATGGTGAGGTTCATCTAGATTTTTTTATGAACATTTTGCAGCCTACATTAAAACTAATTTTTCCTGATGTTACTGATCCAAAAGCAATAGACTGATCAATTTGGCACCAACAAGGCGGAGCTCCATCGCATTACAAACGTATTGTTAGAGATTATTTGATCGAAGTTTTTCCCAATATGTGGATTGGAAGACGTGGAACGATTGAATGGCCGCCTAGATCCCCCGATTTGACTCCTCTCGATTACTTCTTATGGGGTTATTTAAAATAAAAAGTATATTCCAATAGACCAGACAATATTGCAGATTCAAAACTTAGGATAACGGAAGAAATTAACAAGCAAATGTTGTACGATAATTCCAAGATCGACTTGCTTATTGTCAAGAAGTGAATGGGGGTCATTTTGAACGTTTAATTAAATGAAACGTAAAATACATTGAAAAATACTTCATAAATATTATGTGACATTATTTCCTTCATTCTACGTAAAGTATCAAAATTTTACATTTTCAAAATAAATTTTCTCAGTTATGATTGCACCAAATGTGAAAAACTTAATATTTCCGAACAGAAAATGAGCAAGGTACCACTCGATCCCCCTTCTCATTTAATATTTTTGAGGGGGTGCTCATAATTCAGTGGGGCGCAAGAAGGGGGTAATATTTTCATACTGTAAATTGTCAAATTGACAATAGAAATCGACTTGTTTCAGGTTTTTTCAAATAATTGCATAATAACGTTGAAAATGAATTTATTCCATACCTATGGACCGCACTGTATAATGTACCTGCTGTAGCTATCCGTCCTGCCACCTTCAACAAATCCATGATTGTTCTGTCCACTCATAATGTCCCTTCGAATCACATTCACTCGTTATTTTTTCGTATCTAACGCACGACCACAATTTTTTTTCCGCACACTGTATACTCCAGAGTTGCGTTCGCTGCCGTTTAGTAGACTGTAAAGTGTCGTCTACAAGCGAACACCTACAAGTTATCAAACTATTACAATAATTAGGAGTCGCAGCGGCAGGAGAACCGACAACAGAAAATGTTGCGGATTTATTATTAGTTTTTTTTTATTGGCACACCATGCTCCGATTTCGCGTTCCGGTGATTTTGCGATTGCGACTAGTGTAGGTAATACCGCTGAAAAATCTATCAGCTTATTTTATATACAGGGTCGTGCGTCGTAGCCCCCTCCACGCGGCGATTTTTTACGGAGTGGTTGAGCGAGATTACGCGAGGAGGTTTTTCTGACGGTGGTTGGGGGTTTTCTGGAAACCCCGTGGTGTGAATATTGTACAGGGTGACGCACGTGGGAATTATTTTGGGTATGAGGACAATCAATGGTTTTTCTTACCAGGGTGGATTTTTTTGTACTAAGTCATGAACGCGGTTGAAAACATAAATATTTGCATAACTCAGCCTATTTTTTACAAGCTTTTATTTATTTTCACTTGTTATTTGTTATAAAGGAAGAGTGTGCAAATACAATTTCATTTAGATGACGACGAATACAATTTTTTCACAAATAAACAGAAAACCACAAAGTCAGTGACTGTCTGTGGTGTGAGTGTAGCCTATGTTTAAAATTAGTATCGATGAATATTGAGTAAAACGATGAGAAAGTATGTTTGAATTCAATTTGAGATTTTCTCACATTATTGGATTTGATAAATAACACATGTACGGTTTAAAGCAAAAGAGCAGTTATCAATGCGAAACTGTAAATTATAAAATACATACAATTTAAATACACAGCCTTTTTGCATAAAAGTACAGGAATGAATATAAAAATGGAAATTGCAGAATTAAAATATGCAATCTGATACATAGAAAATGATATATAAAAAGGCAATTGAAGGAAGACATTAAACTGATTAGTTGAGATGGAATGAGATCTCATTACGCCGTTATACCAGCCTCCACGAGCTCATGAACAGTAATTCTGGGTGAATTAAGTAAATAGTTTTTTAGTTTTTTCTTGAATCCTCTATACGAAGATATTTCTTTTATTTCAACTGGAATAAAATTGAAAAACCTTGGTACTAAATACGAAAAGCATCTTTGTCCTATAGACTTTGAAGCAAGAGGTGTTTTGAAGTATTTGGATTTGTATCTTGTTTCGTAAAAATGTTCTATTCTCCGAAGATTAGTTTTAGTTTTAAATTCAAAACAGGATGATACAAGGAAATAGTGTTGACGAATGTCAAGGATTTTAGATTCGGAGTATATCAAATCAGATGAGTATCGGGAAGGTTTGTTCAGTAAAAATTTTTAAAATGTTTTTTGAAGAACTTCAATATTTTTAATATGTTCTTTTAGTGCACTACCCCATCCTATTATCCCATATGTCAATCTGGATTCAACCAATGCGTGATAAATCATTCTGAGATGTTGTTCTTCAAAAAATTTGGCGATATATTTGAATCGATATAAGATACTTCTCAGGGTATTGCAAAGTTTCAGAATATGTATGTTCCATCTTAAATGTTTATCGATTGTTATTCCTAGGTATTTAATCGTCTCGGTCTGCTTTATTCTCAAATTATTATTTATTTTCAGGTCTCTAAATGGAGGATTTGTGTTTTCATAACATGAAAAGGGCATATAAAATGTTTTTTCGAAATTGATTGTCAGTACCTTATAGTCGAACCAATTTTTGATAAGTTTCAAATCATTCTCTATGATGGTTTTTAAATTATCCCAATTTTCAGCTTCGAAAATTATGGCGGTATCATCTGCGAAGCTGATGACTTCTCCAGATGATTCAATGTTAAAGAGATCATTTATGTAGAGTATAAAGAGCACTGGACCCAGCACAGTTCCTTTTGCCATACTCCAGTGCACTCTATACTCAAACCACCATTGAGTGATACCTGTTGTTTCCTGTCGCTTAAGTAGCTTTCTATTAATTGTCTAGCTACCCCTCGAAATCCTAGGTCCTCTAAAATATCTAGTAGTTGTGAGTGGCAGACCGTGTCGAATGCTTTAGCAAGATCTAAAAATACACAAGCAGATTTTTTCCCAGTGTCCAAACTTTTCGATATCTTTGATGTCAAATACGCTATAGCATCTTGGGTCGATTTATTTTGCTGAAATCCATATTGACGGTTATTAATCAGTTTGAATTTGTTAGTGAAGGATGTGATCCTGTTTTTCAACGCTCTTTCAAATAGTTTTGCAATATTGGATATAACTGATATAGGTCTATAATTTTTAGTCAACTTCTTTGGACCCCTTTGTGAATTGGTTTGATTATTGCTTTTTTAAACTGAGGCGGGCAAACACCAGAGGAGAAGATGTTATTGATTATGTGCGAAATAGGTTTACAGACATGATTTTTTATTTCTTTTAGGATTTCTGCTGTTATTTTGTCAAAGCCAGGAGATTTGTTGCATTTCAATTCGGTAATGAGTTCACTGATTTCTTTTCCATCCGTAGGTGTTAGGAATAAAGATTGTTCATTTATACTCCTTTTTGGTTGATAGTTCTTATTTTTTATTTTACTAGCAAGATCAGCTCCTACATTGGTGAAATATTTTACAAACGCATTGGCCATTTCTGAATTTTCATCCGTAGTTGTGCCATCATTGATTTCAATTTCTTTTATGATTTCTGTACATTTTTTAGAATTTGTTATTTCCTTTACAATGTCCCAGACATTTTTATTATTATTTGAGTTTTCCAATATTTTATTTTTATAATAATTACTTTTGGCAGATTTAAGTAACAAATTCAGCTTATTTCTGTAAGATAAGAATTTACGTTTTAAGTTACAATCATCAGGATTTCTCTTCGAGGCTTTGTACATTTTATCTCTATTTTTAATAGAATTTAGTATTGCTTCTGTTATCCACGGGGTCCTCTTCGTTTTTTTATGATTTATCTTTATCTTGGTTGTACTCTCTTCTAATGCTTTCATTATTCTTTCATAGAAAATATTTGTTAGTTCGGTGACATTTTTTATTGTATAAAAATCTCTCCAATTTATGCTTTTCATAATTTTTTTTAGTTTATTTATATCAGTTATTTCTTTATATCGGGATTTATTTTGTTTATTAATTGGTTAGTCTACTCGACAAGTTCAAAAACATGTTAAATAGATATAAAGCTCCTAAAAATATGAGCGATAGCTCATTCGATTCGGAATGACGTCTAGAAAAATGTTTTTCAAGGGTTTATTAGCACGTAAAAAATTGCGATTGTTATTAACAAAATAAGATTAAAAAAAGAAGGTATTTCGTTTTTCGTTAATAATTTCTAAAATAATTATATTTAAGGAATTATGAAAAAAGATCCTGAAAGAGGAGGAAATTTACAATGAAAAAGTCCTACTCCCGGAACTCTATCTCTATTATTTATATATTTTTTTTAACGCTGAAAATAGGGCTCCGCGAGGTCGTTACGGCATAGGCGCACTGTCTAAAAAGCCGTTATATCACCTAAAATATTTTTTTATAGTATTAAATAACAATTTAAAAATTTGAATAAATTATGGTGTAATCTAGACACTTGAACGAAAAAAATCTCGGTAAAAAAAATTCTCATGTCGATTTTTCAAAAAGTTACACCATTGTTAATCAACAAATTTTTTTCGAATTCTGTTTTTATAAATTACGACATAAAAGTTTAAATAATTGGTTATAAAATTTTCGCTTTTTGGAGCTCTTTTCATTCAGGTACTCAATGAAGCAATGCAAAAAAAAATTATTAAAGTTTATTATTTTGTTAATTATAATTTTTTTAAATTAACAAAAAATGAAATTTCTAAAAAATGTTATCAAAAAATTTTTTTTAGTAATATATTATTATTGCTGTTTTTGCATCTAATATAGGTATTAATTAACATTGGAAAAAAAAATTACGTCATTTGTTAAGAAATTGTTTATAAACAGACTATTTTGAAAAATTTTTTTTAAATTTTTTTTTAAAAAATTTCATTTGTATTATATTTTTAAAAAAATTTTTTTTTATGAATAATTTCATTGTTATTAACTTAACAATTTGTTATAAACAAATAATATCAACCGTTATATATTTTTTCGAAAATTCCAAAAAATAACAAGAACAACTATGTATAACAAAGTATAAAAAAAATTTTTTTGTATTTTTCACAGCATTGTTACATATTATATGATAATGAAATTACAGCCGTTCCATAATTTGTCAAGTTATAAATTGTTATAACTTTAGAACTATAAGAGATACGTAAAGGACATTCAAGTAATTTTATGAATGATTTATTTATCTTTAAATTGAATTCAAAATCGATTCTGTAACCATTGTTTATCAGTTGTTATAAGCATTTTTTTATAAAAAAAATAGATTTTTTTTATATTTTTTGAAATTTCATAGCTTATAACTTGTTAAATAATATAGATACAGCTACGGACTCAACAACTTTTTTGTTCTATGATGAAATATCTTTCTAATTACGTATAAATTAGTTAGTTCGCTCGTTTGTTAGTTTGGGTCAAATCTTGCAACTGAATTTTGACCGACTGCTAGTCGTCCGATTAATTTGAGATTTGGCAGGTGTTCATAATTCCGGTGACAATGCATTATACAGAATTTTTAAGAGAAAAAACAATATGGCGAATCCAAGCAGGCGCGTGCTGGGGCGATTTTAGGGCCCGGGAAATAATTCTCTTACAGGGCCCCCCCATGTCTTGAAATTTTTGTCATTCATTTAAATTAATTATTCGATTACTTGTAAGACTTATTGAAGCTTTCTAGATACACAATAATCAAGATTGGTTATTATTGAAAAATAAATAAAATAGAGTTTTCTTATATACCGGGTGATACAGGATATCGGGCCACCCCTGTAACTTTAACATTCTTGAACGGATTTTTTTGAAATTCGGTACAGTTATATAAGCAACCATTTCGGATTTGATCACATTACAATCCAATATGGCGATCTTCCGGTTTTTCTGCAAATGCCAGCAACTTTGTTTTTTCAAATAGAACACCCTGTATATTTTTACATATTCGAATTTAACAGGTCAAACAAGTCCAAACCTTATGCAAATGTAATTTTTTTAAACAATTGAAATTAAAATTGTTTTTTTATTTTACCTCGTGGATAAATGAGATTTGGTCAAGGCTATTCACAATGAGTCGCACATAACAAAGAAACATAATTTTTTCTGAAAAATTATTTTTTGTGTCATTTATTGATGAATTAATTCAGTCATTTTGATCAACATTTTTTTTTTCAAATGAAACCTTTATGGGCCACCTACCTGTCTCTCTAGAACATTCATTAAGGAAAAAAATTACATACCTTTTTAGTATTTCGGTGCAGTAACAAATTGTATACATTCAAAAATCTACAACTAGTTCATGAGTTTCCTTGCAGTTCGAATAATTTTTCAACTTAGTAAGCTGTGGAAAACAACATTTCTGAATCTTGTCAACTAATTGTGTTTCGCTGTCATCTTTCATCTCAACTCTCGAAAATTAGTTAACTTCCGGAAATTAGTGTAACGTAAATAAACTTAACTTGGTTTAACTAATTTATTTAACACTTAATCTACAACTTAATTTATATTACTACGCCACTGTATAGCTCGATGGTATGGGCTCGTTCAGACTGTTGACTCCCTCTTGAGGGCGGTCTATTTATCTCCGATACAGCATTCTCGATGTTTCGAATTCTTCCAGTTGGCGACGGCATGTTCCAATTGTTTCCAATATTGACCGTTGCATTACGCGGAAGAGTGACTGGATGTTTCTCGAATATCTCCGGGGATGATCTCATCGCTGTCGATGGCAACGCATGAGGCGACAGGTCCGGCCTAGGTTCGTTACATTGCCCCCTTCTTAAAGACATTTCGTCCCGGAAATTTCATCCTTGGAGTGTGACGATATCTGCATGACTCCCATATCTGCATCGTGAAGCGATGGAGTAAATCAGTATGATGTTAGTCAGCAACAATTGAGTTGATTGCTAGATTTTATGATCTTCAGTTCACTAATACGATAATTTTGAATTGTATCGCCAGATTGGTCGATAGTTCTTTATGAGGTTTTCACTTCATAGACGGTTTATGGAATGTTTGGTAATTAGTAGATGCTGCTTTTCAGCACCCACCAACTTCTGGATTCGCCCCGCAGTGTTTGGAGTTGGTGGGTGCTACAGTTGAAGAAAGGCCAGAGAAACATCTACTACCTAGTTACCAAGAGGCATTCCAAGATAAACCGTCCTATGAAGATGTTGAGAGCCTCACCAAACTAAGAGATACTATGGTGGACCAGAATCTGGCGGATCTAGCAATTCCAAAATTATCCTGTGGTATGGATGGGTTGGACTGGATAGTCATAAGAAGTATGCTGGAGGCGATATTCAGATCCAGCGGCGTCAAGATTTTGGTTTGCTGTAACCCTCTTCCACGACCGATCATGAAGACCGTGGAGTGTTACTTCCATCGAATTGAGGCGGCTTCATGGAAAGCTTCCCTATTTCAGAAATGACCTTGACATCTTGTATACCCTCTTGAACTTTATCCAAGTTCAAACTCAAGTCCAGCATTGCATTTTTGTTAACCATCTCTGTGGAGGGCGCACTATCAATTCGTTTTTCCAGCTTACTGATCGTTTCCTTTATTTTGTCCATTTCTGCCTCGACGGTTCCCATTCTTTTCTAGACGATTCGCCACACCACAGAGTTCTTTTTTAGGCCTTCTGTGTTTCTAGGAGCTTATCTTCCAGGCTCCTTGAATTTTCTCGAAGCTTCTTCCAGATTTCTAGAAAGCTTCTTCCAGATTTATAGAATTTTCTGAAGCTTCTCTTCCAGATTTCTAGAATTTTCTTCAAGCTTCTCTTCCAGATTTCTAGCATTCTCTTCCAGGCTTCTTGAATTTTCTAGAAGCTTCTCTTCCAGATTTCTCGAATTTTGTTGCAGTTCTTCTTTTACGGATTTAGTAGTTTCTTCGAGTTTATTCATTACCAAACTTAAATCACCTCCGGGAACTTCTGAATAAAAATGTTTCGGGTCCTCACCTTCTTGTATAAGTCCTTCTGCAAGTCTTTCCTGGAGTACTTGCTTTTACCCGTCGTTTCCAGTTCCCTTTCCTCCAATTCCTGTTTCAATTCCGCTACCTTCAATCGCAAGGCACTTTTCTTGAACACATTTTGTCTTTGACGAGGTATCAGTCTGTTTCATACGAAAAGTTTATCAGTTTGTTAAAAATTCACTTCGGATTTCTTTTCCACGGGCCACCAGTCTATTGTCTGTTTCACGCGAACAGTGTATCAGTTTATATTCCCACGCACAACTGTCCACTTCGCGAAAACCGGGCCACTGTCTATTTTGGACGTACAAAAAGGTCTATCAATTTATTTTTCTGACTATCCACTCCACGATCACTTGTTTATTTTCAAAATCTCACTTCCGACACCAATTGTAACGTAAATAAACTTAACTTGGTTTAACTAATTTATTTAACACTTAATCTACAACTTAATTTATATTACTACGCCACTGTATAGCTCGATGGTATGGGCTCGTTCAGACTGTTGACTCCCTCTTGAGGGCGGTCTATTTATCTCCGATACAGCATTCTCGATGTTTCGAATTCTTCCAGTTGGCGACGGCATGTTCCAATTGTTTCCAATATTGACCGTTGCATTACGCGGAAGAGTGACTGGATGTTTCTCGAATATCTCCGGGGATGATCTCATCGCTGTCGATGGCAACGCATGAGGCGACAGGTCCGGCCTAGGTTCGTTACATTAGTTTAGTAGAAATGTAAAATCAAAATTATAGGTTCACAAGAAGTGAACAGGTTGATATGTTATTAATTTACGGAGAATGTCTTGAAAACATTGTCGCCGCTTGTCAGTTATACGCTGAACGATACCCACACAGAAAACACCCACAAAGAACCTTTTCCAAAAATCTGGAGAGAAGATTCCCAAAAGAACCCAATAATGGAGAAGATGATCGTAAATGAGGAGGCAGAAATGAATGTTTTGCTTATGTCGATTTTGATCCAACCGCTTCGACTCGGGAATTGGAATACCAATGCAATGTCAGTCGAGAAAACGCTGGAAGAATTTAAAAAAAGCACCATTATCGTGCTTTTAAGTATAACTTACACAATTAGTTGACAAGATTCAGGAATGTTGTTTTCCACAGCTTACTAAGTTGAAAAATTATTCGAACTGCCAGCAAACTCATGAACTAGTTGTAGATTTTTGAATTTATACAATTTGTTACTGCACCGAAATACAGAAATGATATGTAATTTGGTCTGAAAAACCCAGGTCCAAAGTTTCAACATAAAGTATTTTTTCCAGACTGGAAATTATATAGTCAATTCGAGATGAGTTTCTTCTCCCATCAAGATGAGTAACCGTTCTTGTGGGCTGAGAAGCATGAATATTCAGTTGAAAAGATTCTATCACATCCAAAAAAGCTTTAGTTTTGGGACAGTTGGGATTAAGGCCGTTGACATTGAAATCTCCACTCAGAATGAGAGTATTAAATTTTTTTGAGGGCATACCCTAGGAGATTATCTAGTTTATTCAGAAAATCTTGAAAATATGGGTCAGTATTTGAAACGAGTGATTTTGCCGAGGTTCCCACCGGACTATAAAGTGTAAAACTACTAGATGAGAGCATCATTGCCTCGATAAGCAATTCGAGATATGTGGAGTGTCACCATGTGGTGACCGTGGTATTTTTTTGATTGCTTACAGGTTGTCCTTGAATATTTGTATGAACCCAACATGAATATTGTTTCAGCAGGGGATTTAAATATCGATTCTAATATTGACTGTAGAGATTATGTAGATTTCAACAAATTGAAAGATATTTTGGCATGGAGGACGTGGTGATGTGGCCCACTTGGGTTACTTCACTTTCGTCTGCCATAATCTTCCACATTTTCACAAATATTAATGACACTGTTGTTTGTGTTGTGGATAATGATATCTGTTTCTCGAAAATAGGAATCCCTGTTCCATTACTTCACAAGTACGAAAAAATTTCAACAAACGAACCATCGAGGGTTTTTGTGACATGATACAGAGCGAATCTTGGGATGATGTTTTTGGGTCTTCTTCTATAGATGCGGCCTTTGAATCCTTTTGCCTCACTTTTTCCATTGTTTTAATATATTTTTTACGTTGAAGAAACACCAGAATGAAGATATTGCAAACAAGAAATGGGTCACTAATGAGATAAAAATGTCTGGCAGGATGTTGAAAATCCTGTTTGTTTTGAAGAGTACCAGTCCCGGCACTTCTGATAAACTATATAAATTGGCCAAAAAGGAGCATATTGATCTAGTTCGTGATATCAAAAAATATCAAATATTAATCCTTACAAAACTGCATGGAAAGTGATATCAGAATTTTCTTGCAAAAAGAACCGCATAATATCAAATTGGACGTGATGGAGAATATATTTAATCTGTTCAACAATTTTTTTGTTGACACGCCAAATGAAATTGTGAGTATGGTCGCACCAGACATCTAGAAAGGTCGTAAATCAATATTAGCCGACGACCTTCATTATTACCTATTGTTCGAAATATAGATAAGCAATGAAAGTGTGTGTCCTTTGAAAGATTCCCAGGTCTGGCTTGAAATATCTCAGGAAATAGTTTGCCATTTTGATAATAGTGGGCTCTCCATTATTTGTGGCTTTTGTTGACAGTTTTGTATTTAAATTTATTTGATAATAGAAAATCTCGTAAGGTTGATTTAGAACCCTTGGTGGGGATTTGTTTAAATGTGTGTAAATAATAAAATTTACTCACCTGTACTAATGGGCTATTAACGAGCTTATAGCGTTAATCGTCTATTTACGGTTACAAAATAAATTACCTACCAGGTTTGGAAAACAAGACTGTTTTGAGAACTGACCGCTTTCCAATTGCAGAAATAAAAGGAAAAAGTTAAACAACATTAAGTGATTTCCTACCTAATATTCCGTTGTGTCAATTTTAAAGTGTCTATTCGATTTTTGTGTCGTGAAAAATGTGGCGTCCATGGGCTCATCCTGAAGCTAGTACTTCAACTGGTGGTCGTAGTACCACTAGTCGACAAATGTTACACCCTCATGGGAAACAAATTATATTTAATATTTATACTTCCCCTCTGGAACGTGGGATGTCCACGGATCAAGCTGTGCAAGAAAGTGCTTCTTTAACAAAAACACCGTATTCCGCAGTGTTTAAAATAGTAAGTAACACTATTTTAAAAAGAAAGGAACGAAAAGACTTTGGCGGTTCAAGGAAACTAGATTGCTGTGATGTAGATATAATTCGAAGAATAATATATGACTTGCATAAAAAGCAAATTGTGTCTACATTGGATATTTTAATGCAACGGCTTAGAAAGAATGAAACTGGTATCCAGTGTTGCAAAGAGACTTTGAGGAAGTCTCTTTTACAAAATGGATTTAAATTAAAAAATCACTAGTAGCAGAAAAATCTTGATGGAATCTGTGCGCCTTAAGAAATGGAGATTTGAATATTTATTGGCAATAAACGAATTTAGAGAATATGGTAGAACAGTAATGTATTCGGATAATTCACGCAGGAACCGAAAATGGTTTTATTCCAAATGCGTTGTCTTTTTCGGCAAAGAATATTAAGGACTCTTTAGTCGATTATCATGATGATACTACATCCGAATTATTTGAAGACTGGTTCCAAAATAAACACATTCCAAATATTCCACCCAATGCGAGCTACCACAGTCGAAGACTAGATAGAGCACCATGTTCAAATGACACCAAAGCCATATATATTAAATAATGATATGTACTATGGGGAAAAGTACACAAAAAACAGTTAACAGAAGTTTTACGCAGTTATTCTATAAAAAAGAAATATGTTTGTGATGCATTGGCTGAAAGCTTGGGACATACGGTTCTCAGACTTCCTCCTTATCACTGTATGTTTAACCCAATTGAACATATATGGCATCAGTTTAAGAAAACATTCCCAAAGAAAAGTTTATTATCAATTTGGATGACGACAGTGAAAGTTAAACTGATCTTCGTGAGTAATTTTGTTTATAAATACCTTTTATCGAGAAACTGAACTCTTTATAAAGAATAAAGTTTGACATTTTACATTAATCAGGTATATCATATATTATTATATAATATAATATAATTATATATATATTATGATCATATATTATATATAAATAAACAATTCTCATTTATATTCAAGCAATTTTTGCTAATCATGGTCTTAACCCAATATCATTTTACCTACCTACAAAACAAAATTTAATGGTTAGGGCAGGTACAACTCTGCGTATAATCCATACCTGCTGATAACTCAAGTGGTTGGTGATTCACGACCTCCTTAGATATCTGGTGCGACCTTAACATAAACCTTTATAACGAGATTAAGCAATGTCATATAAATATGAATCATTATTCTTTATTTCTTGAACCATTCTCACCAATCGAGCTACTTACCCTATTAAATGGTAAACTCAAAAGAAAAAAATATTCCGGACACGATGAGGTTCCACTGTTTTCATTGAAGTAGTGTATTCCGTTCATAATACAGCCACTCACCTTTTTGATCAATCTGTCTTTCTTACCAGGAACATTTCCGAAATCATTGAAAATTGGTAAAGTCGTTCTAGTTCATAAAAAACGCGATATGGAGAATATGGAAACCTATAGGCTAGTGACGATAACTCCAGCATTTACGAAAATCTTCGAATATGCATCTATGGATAGACTTATGAGTTTTATAACCAGACACAATATTATCCCAGAGAAGCAGCATGGCTTCCGTAGTAACCGATCAACTAATACAGCAGCGACTTATTTTGTTGAGGCACTGGTGGTAGATCTGCGTCAATCATACCCTAGTAATGTCCAAATTATATTCGAATGGTATCAGGGAGGTTTCTTATGACTGGACTCATTCATTTTTACAGGATAGGCAACAATATGTATCAGTAACTCATATGAAAGAGAGCACTTGTCGCATATATAACTCCGAAATTCTCAAAGTACCATGGGTGTGCCACAGGGATCCGCACTGGGCCCTGTACTGTTTTTATTGTATACCAAGAAAATTTTGTAGTAAAACAATATTCAATGAATTCAGAATTCTGACACTTGTCTCCCTCCATTTTTATATAATATATATTCGAAATGGCTGTATATGTTTTCAAAAATAATAAAAAAATTATGACCAATGTGATGTTGGTGAATTCCTCGACTCATAGACACATATATTTTTAATCTTCGTACTTTTTAACCTTTTTGTTATTTTTTTCACTTGTTTGTAGGTGATAAATTGTGACGATTTCTATACATACTTGTTTGTCCAAAGAAAAATAAATGAATTTTATTGAATTGATATGGCATATCCTTTATCTAGCATTTTTTCAAATTAAACTTCTTTCCTATTCATTCCCTTGACTCCAAGTTCCAATATTCAATACTTTCTTTGTGATCCGTTCGCTTTTATTTATTCTGTTTTTATCTACGTCACGTAGCAAACTCGTTGTTCCTTTCCTGATCTGGAAATATTTCCGGTTTTATTTTCAAGGTTTTCGTTCCATATATATTCCTTTATGATTAGATGCCAAAAGTGGTGGCATCTCATTCATTGATAACTCAAAATGTGTGTCGTGAGAACCATGACGTTCATCGACTCCACAATAATCTATATAATGTCAAAAAAATTTATATTTTGAAACTCCTATTTTGATCGTAAGAAGTGACAATTCCGAACAGAAAGTAATATTTGATGCGAAAAGTACAAAGATATCACCTATCATGATCTTGAATTCAACAATCTATATGAAAAAGTAGACGTTTTTGCTGAAATAATGAAATTTTTTTCCAATCTTTGAATTTTCGAAAGGTGTTCGTTACTATTTTCATAAAATGTTTAGACATTATTCCGAAATACCCTTGATCAATGGATAAAATCTCTTCTATTTCCAATAAGTCAAGAGACAAATCCCATTCGTAAATCACTCAAAATGTGTGCCGTCAGGACTATGACGTTCACCGACTCTAGAACTGCATTTACAATGCCAGTGAGAGGAAATATTTACAATGACTATGATTAGATGCGAAAAAGGGTGAAAATCTTTCGCTTTGTTTTACAATTCTTTTATTTATACCTAGTTCATCTTTTTTCATATCCCAATTTCTTATTTTGAGTTCAATTGAGAAAACGTTCACTGAATTTGGTCTGAAAAAATATTAGATAAGCTAGTGTTCAATAATATGCATGGCAAACTGTAGCGACAAGACTAGACCGAGTTCAAAGTTGGGATCCCCAACGTGAAAATCTACCGGAGTATTTTGAATGAACAGGTATTTATACGTAATGACTGAATCGTTTACAAGGTTATCTAAATTCCGCATAGACTAACCGAACATTCTATGATATATGATGATATATTCTATGATATTTCCTGTTTGACTAATTCTATTATATTTCAATCCACGAGGACAAAGCGCTTTCTTAGAAATGAAAAACTGATTGTTTATATCTTCATTCGTTAATAAAAAATTAGGACCAAAACAAAATTATTCCTGTCCTATGTATAATTTTCAATTTGTATGCCAAATTATTCCACATAATGATATTTCAATCGTTATATTTCATCTCGCCAATCTACACGGAATCGTCAACAATAACAAGCAATCACATATTAGTCAATTACCTAGTTATGGATTGAGCGTGAAATGAACTCGTTAAACAACAACAGTTTATCTTTGAAAAGTGGCCATAAAGTAAAATTCAAATGAACACGAAGATTCGGTAGATGATACCTACTAAATTTGCTTCATAAAAACATCCTCCGATTGAAAGAAATTATATCCTCCGATTGAAAGAAATTAAAAATCAAAGGCATCAATCAGAAGGTGTTGTTTTCTAATTACAAACGAAAAAATGTTGCGCCCGCATTAAAAAAAAATACTAAATGCATCGCTAACTTCATATGAACATTTTAAATAAAAAATATGCATTTTTTAATTTGTAACTTTTCCGTGGCTTATCCATTGCCAAAGGAGAAAATACGTCTCATTTGGTATTCAGGAAATATCAGATACCTCATATGAACTCATACTTTTCGGATTTTTTCGAAATGGAATGTACTACTAGTTTATGCTATTTATTGCTGATTTTGAGCCGGTGGAAAACATGATTTCTTATTTTTGAAGCCTCTTCAACCAACTACATTTTTATTTGCCCGCTCTCTTGTCTGTCTGTTCGGGAGGAATTTTGCAATGGACTTTGAACTCACATCCCGATCAGCTAGAGACTTGAAACTTTGAACATAACTCAGAACTGGATGAAAATACAATATCAACTCGCTTTCTTGTCTGTCTGTTGGTCTGTCTTCTTGTCTATATGTCTGTTCGGTAAAAAATTTGCAATCGATTTTTAACCAACTTCCCGATGACTTGAAACTTTAAACACAGCTCAGAACTGCAATATCAACTCGCTTTCTTGTCTGTTTGTTTGTTTATTTGCCTGTTCGGTACAAATCTTGCAACTGGTTTCATATTGAAGAATTGAGTGAGTGTGTGAGAGAAAGAGAGATGAAAGGGAAAAATGTAAAAAAAATAAATAACGAAATATCACAGAAACAAGATTAAAAAGCAGAAGATAATTATTTAAATACAATTCAATATACCACGTTTTTCAAACAATTTAAAAAGTATGAAATAATTTCTCCTTGCCCCAAACAGATTTATAACCCCATACAGATTGTTCTAAAAAGTCCGATTGAAAAAAATATGTGGTTTTCCGAACCTCTGCAAAACCCACCCCCAAAATATCAAATTTTTACTATGTTTTCATCATTGCATGGAAATTATCATCATGAAGTCTTTAAGCGTTCTCGAGATACAGCCTACTTTTCACTTCAAAGTCCTGGAAACTCCTGAAGAATTGAAAATATCCAAAATTCTAATTCATCTTCCTGTTTCCCTTTTTCTTCACCTATACATCCTGAAAATTCACTAAGGAAAATGTTTGATAAGTTTGCAGTGGTGGTTTTCCCGTACCTCTGCAAAACCCACCCCCAAAATATCAAATTTTGACTTTTTTTCATCCTTACACAGAACCGGTGTTTTTTTTAACAATATGCCCGTGTTTCATGAAATAAAAATAATACTGAGACACCAGTTTATTTCTTTGAGTATTAGATTTGTGTCCAAAACAAGGCACAAAATCACGCAGAATGTTGCCAATCTCTTTAAATAAGTTTTCTTGCTCAGGATTTAATCCAGATTCTTCCACTAGGTATGTTAGATATTTTACATTATTATGGTACATTTTATTGTGCTGTGATTCTTTGCAAAAGGAACACAATTCATACGATTGAAAGTTCATTTTATTATCACTTTTTTACTAACTTATGATTGTATACAATGTTATGAGGAACTTATATTGCCACAAATAAAATATTGATTGACATGAGTAGTGAATGTCAAATCCATGGCTAACTTTACAAAATATTTTTTTAACCGGCAACATACGCCAACAACATTCTATTTGGAATATAGAATAAAATATCCCGATTTCCTGAATTATTTGAAAAACAAATGATTACCGCAACTATTAATTTTCCTTAGAATTAAACCTAAAAGAATTTGAAAAATATTTAAGTATATATGTATAGGTATAGTTATATATTTTTTGCTGTATATCATCTTTGTTTGTAGTCAATATTGACATTTCCCTGAAACCTATTAAGAAAAATATATGAAATCAATTATTTTTATATAATAATGTATCTGATATTATACATTTTATTTTACTAGGGCACGGGAAAAATAAAAAAATATCCGGCAATACGAACATCCACTTTCATTTTTAATCAATATTGACATTTCTCTGAAACCCAGTAAGGAAATTGCATGGAAACAATCAATTTTTATAAAAATTTATCTGATATTATATATTTTATTTTACTAGGGCACGGGCAAAATAAAAAAATATCTCCCGCAATACGAACGTATCCACTTTCATTTTTAGTCAATATTAACATTTCCCTGAAACCTAGTAAGAAAATTGTATGAAATCAATTAATTTTACATAATAGTTTATGTGATATTATATATTTTATTTTACTAGGAAACGGGGAAAATCAGAAAAAAATCTCCCCCAAAACTCCCATTACACACATCCTTCTATTCATCTGTGATTAACGTCAAAATAAATATTTACTTAATGTTTTCTATTTAAATATAATTCCGGTCTAAAATTTTCTTAGCGAATCCCCCACGTGCTTGAATTAATTGCGGGAAATTTGTCTCGTACATGAATTTTTGAAGAAAATTATCCCTCGTCGCTTCGCGACTCGTGATGATTTTCAAAAAATGCCAGTACTCAAAACATTTCCGGCAATAATTCTTGCTCTAGGGAGATTATAAGTGAAAACAGATTTTGACTTCCTTTTGAGAACCGTCTATACCTACCAAATTGGTCATTCTGAATCGATTGGCGTTCGCAAAATATTTCTATCTTTTGGCGTTCTCAAAATACAGCCTACTTTTCACTTCAAAGTCGTGGAAAATATGAAACTCTGCGAAACCCACTCCCAAAATATCAAATTTTAACTATGTTTTCATCATTGCATGGAAGTTATCATCATGAAGTCTTTTGGCGTTCTTGAGATACAGCATACTTTTCACTTCAAAGTCCTGGAAACTCCTGAAGAATTGAAAATATCCAAAATTCGACTTCTTCTTCATGTTTTCTTTTCCTCTTCACCCATACACCCTGAAAATTTTCTAAGGAAAATGTTTGATAAGTTCGCAGTGCTGGTTTTTGTTGTTATATTTATATATAGAGACACGGGAAGATAAACTCGAAATGGGAGCTCACCTTGAATGGTTACACTTGGTTGTGAAAAAATGTGGTTGTTATATCTACGGTTTCTGACATCGTTGCGAGATAAAATACATACCAATTTTTGAGTCTAATCATAAGCTTTCAAACACAAATTCATCAAAATCGGTCCAATAGTTTTTGCGTGATGCTCGAACAAACAAACAGACAATTACAATTTCATCATAGTATTGAATAGATTAAATGTGTTCATTCTAATCTCTTCACACGGTATATGTCCGATGGCTTATTTTCATAATGTGAAAATAAGAAAAAAACAATAGTAATTGAATAATTGTGATATTGGAGTAATTCTGTATCTAGACACAAAGGCGATGTTTACAACTCAGGAATATCATTTAGTTCTTTGTCAACTAGATGGTAGGTGTTGAGCAGTCTGCACAATAATTGTGTCTGGAATTATGTCAGGGATCATTTCATTCTATGAGGATTTATGTAGGTATGAGCAGAAGAATCACATCATTAAAGCAGTTCATTACCCTTCCCTTGGTTTTTTCAACACTCCGTTATTTTTTTATAGAGCTTCGACTGCAATGGTCATTCGCTCTCACTCTGTTCTAATGAAAACATTGTTTACAGTTTGCTGTGGCAAACGCCTCTCAATGACGATTTAGAAAAAAAAGAAAAATGTTTTCTATCAATTATAATAATTAATAAATAAGTAATACGTTCATTCACCAAGTAATATTATGAAACATATATAGTGTTTCCAATGTCAATTGAATAAGCTGAAAAAACCGAAAGAAACATAAAAGGATTTGCTTCTTCCATCTTACAGAAGGTAACAGAGAATTTTTCCTGAGAAATTGTGTTCTCATCAGAAAATTTTAATTATATTATGCACTTTTCAATTGAAATATAATATTTCGACAATCTACCAGTATTTAGAAAAAATCGAATTAAACGGTTTTCTTCACATAAAAGATTCAATATAAATTGAACCAGAAAATGGTAGATCTCAGGTGAAAAACAACTACTTTCCTGGCAAATACCACGCAGAACGTTGAATGATATTCACCTGAAAATCCATGCATACCTCCATATAAATGGACATTGAATGCAAATGTTTCTTTCTGATGAACTCGATTATGTTTAATTTATGTCGTGTTCACCTAACAATCCGCATACCGGTTTCAGGCTTTTTTGGCCCTCATCAGTACGGAGTAGTCAACCAGCCAAAGGTCCGAAGAGCTCTGGCTGAAGCGAGACCCAACATAACCAAAACCATCATCGAGTCTATAACACCTATAGGTACGCCGGAAAAGAAAACTTTCAACTGGCGGTACCTAGTGACAGAAAGAAACACTCCGAAAATCTCCCACCTCGATAGGTTTCTAAATGAAAGATTCCTTCTCAGTAGGAGTGGCAAGCCCGACTAGCATATAGTGAAAGATAAACGCCATGTGAAGTGGAATAAATAGAAAAAATCGAATTAAACGGTTTTCTTCACATAAAAGATTCAATTAATTTAAATTGAACCAGAAAATGGTAGATCTCAGGTGAAAAACAACTACTTTCCTGGCAAATACCACGCAGAACGTTGAATGATATTCGCCTGAAAATCCATGCATACCTCCATATAAATGGACATTGAATGCAAATGTTTCTTTCTGATGAACTCGATTATGTTTAATTCATGTCGTGTTCACCTAACAATCCGCATACCGGTTTCAGGCTTTTTTGGCCCTCATCAGTACGGAGTAGTCAACCAGCCAAAGGTCCGAAGAGCTCTGGCTGAAGCGAGACACAACATAACCAAAACCATCATCGAGTCTATAACACCTATAGGTACGCCGGAAAAGAAAACTTTTAACTGGCGGTACCTAGTGACAGAAAGAAACACTCCGAAAATCTCCCACCTCGATAGGTTTCTAAATAAAAGATTCCTTCTCAGTAGGAGTGGCAAGCCCGACTAGCATATAGTGAAAGATAAACGCCATGTGAAGTGGAATAAATAGAAAAAATCGAATTAAACGGTTTTCTTCACATAAAAGATTCAATATAAATTGAACCAGAAAATTGTAGATCTCAGGTGAAAAACAACTACTTTCCTGGCAAATACCACGCAGTTTTCTTTTCCGGCGTACCTATAGGTGTTATAGACTCGATGATGGTTTTGGTAATGTTGTGTCTCGCTTCAGCCAGAGCTCTTTGGACCTTTGGCTGGTTGACTACTCCGTACTGATGAGGGCCAAAAAAGCCTGAAACCGGTATGCGGATTGTTAGGTGAACACGATATGAATTAAACATAATCGAGTTCATCAGAAAGAAACATTTGCATTCAATGTCCATTTATATTGAGGTATGCATGGATTTTCAGGTGAATATCATTCAACGTTCTGCGTGGTATTTGCCAGGAAAGTAGTTGTTTTTCACCTGAGATCTACCATTTTCTGGTTCAATTTATATTGAATCTTTTATGTGAAGAAAACCGTTTAATTCGATTTTTTCTATTTATTCCACTTCACATGGCGTTTATCTTCCTACCAGTATTTGTTGAATGATTTGGCAAAAAGTTGAACAATTTGGGTCCATGGAAAAAATATGAATCTTTGCGAATGAGTTCTCGTGAATAGTGACAAGACAATAGTGTTATTTTCTACAAATCTGGCATATTTAGATTTAGGGGTGACATATTTTTCTTTATTATAGAACATCCAAACTAGCCACTGGTAGATATATAGGCTTTTCATATGCAATATTTCCATTGACCTATATAGCAGGTCAGTATGTAGAGTTTATTTTTTATATTATATTGTTTTTAGAAATGTATTTTATATGATTTTGAGTTCTTGAACAAGTCTCCCCAGGCTGTGATACAGTATGTAAGGATTGATTTCGCCAATGAATTGTACATTATCGTAAGGTTTTTTATCCAGGATTTTCCTGATGGTGTAGAATTTGGGTATCAACCATGTATTGTGAGAGTTGAAGAATTGTGATCGCCTTTGTATTTTTTTTAACTGAGGCCCACAATTTTTTGTTGTTGAGCCAAATTTCAAGATTTTTTAGGTCTTTTTCTGAGTCAACAAAGTTGTAGCTGTTTCCATGAGTTTCCCCTATACAGGATGTTACCAAATAAGTGCGAAAGTTTTTATTGGGTGATTGCTTGTCGAAAATTAAAGGGGGTCTTTCATTTAAACAAAAGCTCTTAGGCCTTCCCTTGAAAAATTACACGATTCCAAAAATAAGAAAATAATATATTTTTTTTCTTGAAATTGCTTAAGAATTGAAGGAATGACATTTTGTGGGCATGTTCAACCAATAAAAAAAGCTACCAATGGAATTTTTTCAAATTTTGTTGGGATCTTTTGAAGGGGTGAAACATGCAACTCCTATTCCATTTTTCACCAAAACTTTTCAACGAAACAAAATTTCTCGATCTAAAAATATGTGTTGAAAACAACGATTCATTGCAAAACTTTTTTAAATCCTGTATTGGGTCCGTAAGAGTAATAGTTTCCTAATAAAAAAATAAATTACAACATTGTGCATGAACGGATCTTCTGTAAATGGAATCGAAAAAATCTAGGAGGTGGCTGTCACGTTTTGTTTGAACAACTTGTGACTTCAATCGTAGTATTTTAAAATAGAAAAAATCTAGTGGGTGGCTGTCAAGTCGCTTTGATTTCTATGTGGTAGTTGAAAGTTCAATTGTGTCTTTTGAATCTTCAATATGAATAATTGCACTAACGCTGAAATGGCCGAAATGCATTTTATGTATGGTCGTGTGCCAATGGAAATTCTTTGGAAGCTAGACGGCTCCATGCAAAGATGTATCCTCAGCGCGTGATACCTCATCACACAATTTTTGCACATCTTTACCAACGTCTCTGTGAAAGAGAGACTTTTCAAAAACGAACAACTGATTGTGGTCATCCACGAGTAATAAGAACGGTGGCACTGGAAGAAGAGGTTCTCAATATGATTGAAGATCGTCCGGAGTTAAGTACAAGACAAATTTTTAACGCACATAATGTTAGCAATAAACTAATCTGGAAAATTTTGAAGGATCACCAATTGTATCCTTACCATATTCAACGAGTCCAGGCACTTTTGCCGCGAGGTTTTCCCCATCAAGTAGACTTTTGTCATTGGAGTCTTCGAATGATTACCCAAAATGCTCGATTTTTAGAAAACATAATATTCACTGACGAATCCAACTTTTCAAGGCAAGGGATTACAAATTTCCATAACAATCATCTATGGGCCGAAGATCACCCACATGCAATTCAAGAAGGTCAGTATCAATATGAATTTTCACTTAACGTGTGGGTCGGAATTATTGGCGAAAATATTATTGGTCCGCATTTTCTACCGTTAAGGCTAACTGGTGCAACCTATACAAATTTTCTCCAGGAGCAGCTTCCCATTCTACTTGAAAATATTCCACAAGCTATTCGACAACGAATGTGGTTTATGCACGATGGTGCGCCTCTACATTTCAGCATAACTGCTCGTCAGTACTCGACGTGTATCCAAATCCTTGGATAGATAGAGCAGGATCTCAACCTTGGCCTCCCAGTTCGCCAGACATAAACCCTTTGGACTTTTGCATCTGGGGTCACCTGAAGTCCTTGGTTTATACGACCTCCATTGGATGTGTGAATGATTTGCTGCCTGCATTGCATTGCAGCCTGCGAGACAATCCAAAACACACCAGGAATATTTCAACGTTTGCGCCAGTCTATGAGACGTAGACTTGATTCCTGTTTAATGGTTGGAGGTGGTTATTTCGAGCAGTTTTTGATCTTCTTGTATTTGTTTTTTGTTGTAATACCCATAATTTGGTTTTGTTTGTATTTTCAATTTGATATTCTATTAAAACAAAACATGGTACAGGTACATGCATCAAAAGTTGAAACAAGCGGAATAATTTTGAAATACTACGATTGAAGTCACAAGTTGTGCACACAAAACGTGACAGCCACCTACTAGATTTTTTCGATTCCATTTACAGAAGATCAGTTCATGCACAATGTTGTATTTTATTTTTTTATTAAGTTAAGTTTATTTAAGTTCCTTGAATTTATTTAAGTTCCTTGAATCTAAATGAAAAAGAACTATTCAAATTGAGAAATATAGAATTGTCAAACTTGAGGGAAATAATATTCACTCAAAAAAAAAATATTCCGAGGATGAAATCAATTTCAAAGTGGTGAAGAATATTTTTAGTAATATTGGTTATCCCCTATTAAATATTATCAACAAATCATTGACCAAATCTCAATTTCCAGATGTTTTGAAAACATCTTTGATAATACCTATACCAAAAGTCGGAAGGACGAAGTTACTTGGGGAGCATAGGCCCATTAATACATTACCTTGTGTCGAAAAAATATTGGAGTTAGTGGTTCATCAACAATTAACCCAATTTATTATTGAAAATGAACTATTATCAATAAATCAGTCTGGTTTCAGAGAAGGGCACTCATGTGAAACAGTTCTTCAAAAAATTATAAGTGAATTGAAATATTCAATGGATAAAGATCTTGTTACCGTACTAGTGTTTCTAGACTTGAAAAGAGCCTTTGAAGTTGTAGATAGAAACATTATGCTCTTGAAACATTATTTTGGCTTTGACGAATCAACTCACGCGTGGTTTGAATCATATTTGAAATAGATATCAAATAGATATCAAATGGCAAAAATTGGTGAAGAGTATTCAACAAAAAAAGAGGTGAACAGTGGAGTACCTCAAGGTAGTTGAAAAGGGAAACATTCTCAATTGAATATTGATAGAAATATTTTTCTGTGAATTGAAAAATCCACGATTAAAATGAAGTTATTTTTGTGAATGTCTAACAGAAAACAACTACTTTCCCGGCTAAAGCCACGCTGGACATTGAACTACATCTGATAGATATTCTGAAAAGGCCCTAACTCAAAAGAAAAAATCTGAAATTGAAAATTTGCATTTTCATTCAGATAGTCATTTGATTTTCTATTCCAGTCTTAATTAAGAACTCATAAAGATGAATGAGGCAAAGAAGAATGTTTTCCAAAAGAGAGTACTCACCAGAAATCATTCGTAACATTGACGCAGAAGAGACATCGCATTCACTAGGTCTTCAATAAATTTTTGTCGACGAAAATCTAGTGTATTGGAACCTCTGCTCTTCATAATGTTCGTAAATTATATTTCTTTAATTGAGCTGGGTGACTGCAAAATGCACCTTTTTGCTAACGACACAATTCTATATGTTTCTGGTACATGTGTGGATGCTGCCATTGAAAAATTAAACAGAGTTTTATTAAAAATTGAAAGTTGGATGAAAATGAACAAACTGCTTGTGAATCCTAATGAATCAACTTATATGATAATAGGAAACAACAGATATCTGGTCGAGCAACATAATTCTACAGTGAAATTTGAAGGTGTAATTTAAAAAAAACTGGAATATACAAAATACTTAGGAATCATTCTTGATCAAAAATTGTCATTTTCGCCACACATTGACTATGTTTGTAAAAAGATTTAAAAAAAGATTGGTTTTGCGTATGGTGTGAGTAGGGATTTAACCTTATATGCTAGGCAAGTTATATATAACTCAATTATAAAACCGCATTTTGATTATTGTGCCACATTTTTGTACGTAAAAAAACTTCAAATATTACAAAATCGTTGTATGATATTTATTCTGAGAAGTTCTAATTACACTAACATTTCATTGATGCAAAGGACATTAAATTGGTTTCCAGTCAAGGAATACATTCAATTTCGCACATTAGTTTTCATATATAAGATTTTAAATAATTTACTTCCGACTTATTTGATCAAGAATATTCGGTTCAGGAAAGATATTCACAATTATAATACCGGACAAAAAAACCACGTACAAATATTCCCTACCTCTTTAATGAAAACCAAACGAAATATATATGATGAAGGAATGACTGAATATAATAACTTACCCCAATTAATTACAGCATCAGGAAACGTTCGAGTATTTATTAACAGATTGAAAGAGCATCCTTTTGAATAGCTAACATTACGAATTGTTACTGTAAACAAAACTACTCTACTTCACTTCTCTTATGAGAAATATATGTATTTATCATGTTTTGTAGTGATCGTTTTTTTAATTTGTGAAAGTTGAACATTTATGTTGTTTTTTTTTTTAACTTTTAAAATTAGCTTCAGGATATTTTTTTATTGTTGTACTATTTCTTATTTGTATGTTAGCTCTCAGCTAAATAAATGATTTCTCTCTCTCTAAGAAACTATTGCTTTTACGGACCCAACACAGAAGTTAAACAAGTTTCGCAATGAATTTGTCCTTTTAAACACATATTTTCAAATTGAGAAATTTTGTTTTGTTAAGATGTTCTGATAAAAAATGGGGTTGCATATTTCACCCCTTTGAGAGATCACAACAAAATTTAAAAAATACTCATATGTAGCCTTCTCATTGGTAGAACATGCCCACGAAATGTCATTTCTTCAACTCTTCAGCAATTAAAAAAAAACTCATTTTTGGAAACGTGTGGAAGACCCCCTTTAATTTTCAACAAGGAATCACCCCCTAAAAACTTTCGCACTTATTTGGTTACACCCTGTATATAATTGTTGTGTGGTCAGCGTATGAAACTATATAATTTTTCAAATTTATTATTGTAGTAATACTATTGATGTATGCAAGGAACGGTACTGGACCATGTAATGTTCCCTGTGGGACACCAATTTTGACATAAATAGGTTCCGATTTTAACAATTTCTGTGATAGATAAACACTCGTATTAGACTGAGTGTTGATTGAGTTTCCTTTATCTCCGTTATTCTCAAGTTTGTAAAGCAACCAACTATGGGACACCGTGTCAAACGCGTTTGCAAGGTCAAGGAAGATGGCTAAACATCTTTCTGATCCATCCAAAGAATTCGCTTCGAAAACCAAAATGCCTTTCTACAACACCCTGTAATCGAGGGACCCACTTAACTCTGCATTACCGATCTTGTGAGCCCATAAAAAGGCAATGCCTTGGGCCTTACACCTGTCCATGTTTCGATCATTCGATCATTTGGCTGCCCAATGAGATCGCGTCTAGTGTTTGGCATTCGAAACGGGCTTAAAAAAAACTGCAAGGAGCCACTACCGCAATTAAGGTATACATACAAGGCTGGGCTGCTTAGTTTTTCCACTTATTATAAGTGATTGCGATATTTGGACGATGGAAACGTTTTTTGGGGTTTTTTTAACCCGAAGGAAAAAAGGGACAATTATAATAAATTATCTTACGCCTGTCTGTCCCATTTTTAAGAGATCATTTGTCTTGGAAAGTTGAAATATGACAATGGTATTGGTGAAAATACATGGTGACATATGCGCTAGGAGCTGATTCCTTCTTTTGCTTTTCCAAGGATCCCCTGTTTCCTGGCGAGTATTATGGGGGGATATGTACAGGGTGATTCGAAAAAGATGCGCATAGATCAGGAACTGCTTCCATGCTAAAAAAAATTGAGAAAATATTCCTACAAGCATGTGTCTTGAAATGCTTTCCAAGGGAGCCAGGCTTCTCCGAAAATTGACTCAAAAGAGCTAAAACTTTTTCAGTTATATACAGTGCTTCTCAAAAGTCCCTCCCCCCCTCTTATTTTCGAACGATTATACATAAACAAGTGAAATTTGGAAACTGAATATTAAAGGTTGTAAACTTCCCTACTAGTGATGATAGATGACGAAATCGTCTAAGATGACGTCACAAGGCCATTGTGACCAATAATTTTAAATGGAACCCTACGGCAAGCGACACCTCTTTCAAAAGGTATCGAAAAAACCTATTCTATGATACTAATGTTGTTTGTGTTCATGGCAGTTTTAATGGCTCATTAGTAAACATTAAAATTTAAATTCCATTCAGTATGATATTCATTACAGATTTAAGAATCAGTATCTACTTAAATAAATTGCTCCATTTACTTCCTGACAGTAAAATATCCTATTTTTAAACTGTTCTCGTACTTTTGCAAATGTGTCTGCGGAAGCAGCCTCACATTCTGCAACAATACGTTGTTTTGAAACGTCAATATTGTCAGGTTCAGTGGCGTAAACCTTCCATTTAAGGTACCCCCCACAGAAAAAAATCCACAGGTGTGAGGTCCGGTGATCGAGCTGCCCATTCCGTTGAACCTCGTCGTCCAATCCATCTATCACGATACTTCTCATCCAAATACCGTCTTACTGCACCGTAATAGTGTGGAGGAGCACCATCCTGTTGAAATGTTATTTCCAAATTGCCGAATTCATCTGGATTATCTTCCAAAATTTCAAGGATTAACGGTTCTATTGCGTTTTGCAACAGCTCCAGATAAACCTCACCAGTTGAATTAGTATTTCGAAAAAGAGGCCCAACGATGTGGTTTCCCAGGATACCTGCCCAAACATTCACCTTCTGGGGAAATTGGGTATGTGTTTCACGAAACAGGTGAGGATTTGCGTCACTTCAATACCTCACATTCTGTGTATTTACATTTTCATTCAGATAGAAAGTACTTCCGTCACTAAAACAAATTGTTTTGACATAGTCTGGCTGTTGGTTAATTTTAGTTTCCATATTTTCACAAAATTCTAGTCTTCGGTCTTGGTCGTCGTCTGAGAGTTGATGAACCATTTTTAATTTGTATGGATGAAATTTGTTTTTTTCAACGCCCTGTGTACTGTACTTCGAATGACTTCACAGGTAGATGCAACGTGAGTTGTTGAAGAAGTAGGATTAACTATTACTTCTGCCAGTATATCAATTTTTTTCTCATCAGAAATTTGTGGTCTGCCAGATCGTTTGGCATCATTAATACTACCCGTTGTTTCAAACTTACGAAGAAGCTCCCTTAAATAAGTCCTCGAAACAGGGCGATCGGGAAACCTCTCATCAAAAATGCGTTCTGCTGCATGAATATTTTGTCCAGTTTCACCAAGAATTAGGATCGCTGCTACTTTATCACCTAAAGCACGTACCATTTCGCTTCTTGAAGCACTTAAACGTTCGGCTCACAGTTTGACAAATTATTAAAATGTACAAAAATATTAAAAGTACCAAAAGCTGCTAAAACAGTTAAACGTTCGATCAACAATACACAAATTACTAAATGTACAAAAACTTGGACAATTACAAAAACGTCTATTAGGGAGACTAACAAAAACGTCAGCTCATTTGACAACTATCCAGAGGCGGAGCTTGAATTTGGAATTTCAGTATTATCTGATTTAATTCATAACAGGTTTGCGTTTTTTAAAGGCGAGTTGCCAAAACTGCCGTAAACACAAACAAAATTAGTATCATTGAATAGGTTTTTTCGATACCTTTTAAAAGAGGTGTCGCTTGCCGTAGGGTTCCATTTAAAATTATTGGTCACAATGGCCTTGTGACGTCATCTTTGACGATTTCGTCATGTATCATCACTAGTGGGGAAGTTTATAACCTTTAATAGTTAGTTTACAAATTTCACTTGTTTATGTATAATCGTTCCAAAAATAAGAGGGGGGGGAGGCGACTTTTGGGACGCACTGTATGTGAACACTGCTCGTAACGAGTGAATACTATTCCCGTCGTTTCTTTTTTTAAGGCAACTTGAATAGCCAATTTCTTCTAAATTTCTAAGGAATTCGTTTTCCTATGCTGTGGATGAAAAAGAAGTCCAGCTGCTCATTCAATTGGATAGCTATCCTGTCCACAATACCAGAATTGTGAGGGATTGGTTGAAAGAAAATATCCCTAATCGGTGCACAGGGCGAAATAGTGGATTGATAGAGTATGCATGTATATTTTTTCCTACGGGGGTTTCTTAAAAACAAAGTCTCCAATACCCATCCAACCAAGACAGAAGAATTACGTTGAAGGTCACCAAACCAATTATCAGATTTTATGGCTAACATTTGAAAACGGTACGATAAATGCATCGAATTAAATGGGGGTTTAGTTGAAAATAGCAGAATTTGATGTGCATGGCATTGTTTTAATTATTAATTACGTTCAAGGTCACCAAACCAATTATCAAATTTTATGGCTAACATTTGAAGACAATACGATAAATGTATCGAATTAAATAGGGGTTTAAGAGATCAGAATTTGATGTGTATGGCATTGTTTTAATTATTAATTAATTATTGATTTTGGTAATTGTTTATAGTGATATCAGTTTCAGTTATTGTAATGATCTACAATGTTGTGCATTTTGTTTCCTTGAAAATAAAAGTAATTACAAAGCTTGCAAATAGAAATCATTCTTGATTTTGGCACTACATCTATTGATGCTCTATCGTTAAAAAACATAAATCGCAAAAAAAATTGATAGGTTCCTCGCTTCGATTTTGTATATAAGTATTTATATATAATTCCATATATATATATATATATATATATATATATATATATATATATATATATATATACCGGGTGACAACGATATCACTAGCACCCCTATTTTGCCCTTTGTTTCCGCAGATATCTAAATAAAACTCGATACTGTAAATATAGACGTCAAATGCCACATTTTGTCGTCTTTGGCAAATTTTTTGGACTTCCGGTTTGGTCAAAAGTGATAGAATTCTTGATTTTTTTAATGGAACACCCTATATATCACTGCATTTTCAGATTCATGAGGAAATTCTGGAAATATTAAAACTATTTTAGTGGATTTTTATAGCGACATGATTTTTTATAACTTTCGTTTACAATCTAATCGATTAAATTAGAATCATCATAAATAACATAAAAGTAATTAATAAAACAACTTATAAAAGACAAGCTTTTATTCGAATGCACTAAAAAGTAAAAAATAATTGCTTTGGATGTGTGACGTAGGTTATTCATTTATTAACCGACGAAACCAAAAAGGAGGACGTTGTCTAGTCGACGCGTATATTTTTTTTATGTATGATCACGCATCACTTTTCACATAGCAGTTCGATTCAGAGGATTCTTTTTTCATTGGATAGGGTGTACTTTGAAGTTGATCCCATTTGGATTTGAACAAAAAAATCGACCCCTAAGGGTAGCAAAATGGAGGATATCAATCGTTCACCCTCTGAATTTTGGTCTGTTAACCGATTCTATCAGGCATAACTTTGTAGTTGGTTTTCCGATTTGGATGATTCTTTTCTTATAAGATAGGGTATACCTCATAGTTGATCATATTCATATAATTTGGAATCAAATAATACATCCCTATGGGTAGAAACATAGGGGATGATTGATTTTTCACTTGTGAACATTGGCACACATATGAGAGAGAGAGAGAGAGAGAGAGAGAGATTTATTAACTACGTACATATATAAATACATTTGTAGCAGGTCCTTGAGAAAAACATTTTTTTTTTAATTAAAAGTTACAAGTTAAAAGAGTAAAACTAAGTTAAAAGAGTAAAACTAAATTTCCTACGGTGATACATCACATTACAACACAGGAATAAAATGAGGTTAACTCAGAACTAGTCATTGTAAAAAATACATAAAGGGGTATGAAAAATGCATTGACAAACACATTAAAAGTCCATTAAAAGCCAAGATCATCCACGTTAAAATTATAGTTTAAAAAGTCCTTTACGGAGTAAAAGCATTTCATCAGTAGACAAGATTTCACTGATCTCTTGAAATTGTAAAAGGTCATATTTCTTATTTCCAAAGGTAATTTATTGAATAGGCTTATATTCAATGAATTTTTCTGTGATACAGAGAGTCTATATCTTGGTGTTTTCAAGAGGTTTCCTGACCTTGTTTGGTGCTGATGCGTGTCCGCTGAAAGAGCAAAATCTGATCTTTTTTTATGTATTTCAAGCAGAGTGGAATATATGAACGCGGTAGGAAGAGGCATGATCTGGTGATGAATGAATAGAGCATGGCAGTGATATCTGAAGCCCGCCCCTGATATTATTCGAATAACCCTTTTTTGTAAAACAAAAATTTTGTTCGAATGGGACGAATTACCCCACAAGACAATTCCATAAGTCATAAGACTGTGAAAAAGTCCAAAATAGCTGGCTCTTACAGTATCTGCACCAACAAGGATTTTCAATTTGCGAATCAAGAACGTGACGCTTGATAATTTTTTCGACAGATTTTCCACGTGACACATCCAGTTGAGTTTGTCATCAATGGATATACCAAGTAACTTGACACTTTCCCCACCTGTTAGTGAGGAGTTTGAAGATATAATAAGATTCTGATTTTTAGCAGAATTGAGCATAAGCTTGTTTGAACAGAACCACTCATCTGTCATTTGCAAGGTGAGTTTGGAAGAGTCAATCAGTTCCTCTAATTTACTATTACGATCTATCAGTGTGGTGTCGTCAGCAAAGAGAATGCATTTTTTCGGTAATATATGATAATATAAATCATTTATATACAGAATGAATAGGGTTGGTCCCAAAACAGAGCCTTGTGGAACCCCATGGACGATTTGTATTAATGCTGATTTGGTGCCTTCAACCGAAACACACTGAGATCGCCCATGCAAATAAGACCTGAAAAATTTCAATGGAAGTCCACGAATGCCATAACAGAAAAGTTTCTCAAGTAATATATCATGGGAAACACAATCGAAAGCTTTAGTCAGATCACAAAGCGTTAAGAAAGAATGCTCCCCCTTCTCGAGTCCATCAACTACATTTGCAATAACGCTCAGAATGGCTCTCGTAGTTGATTTATTTTTTCTAAAGCCAAATTGCTCAGGACACAGCAAGGAGTTTGTTTCCAGGTAGGATATCAACCTTGTTTTGACTAGCGCCTCTATGATTTTCGCGATAACTGGAATTATGGAAATGGGGCGAAAATTTTCTGGTAGGTGGGGATCCCCTTTTTTCAGCAATGGCAAAACAACTGAAATCTTCAGTGCATCTGGATAAACTCCTAGAGATAAGCAATCATTAATTAAAATTGAAAGTGGAGAAGCAATAATATCGGCTATACCTTTGATCACCGCGCTGTTCAGTTCATAGAAATCCGAACAACTTGAATCCTTCAAAGATTCAATTGTGTCCATCACTTCCTCGGGAGTTACAGGGAAAAAAGAGAAAGAATTTACAGGTGATCTGAGATTTTTCAAGTATTCCGTAGGTTCGTGATTCGTCTCAGGTAGAGACGAGATCAATTTTTCAGCAATATTGCTGAAATAATCATTGAATTCAGCTTCCGTGATGCTGGACTCCTTTTTTTTCCATGGATTTCTGTTACACTCGAAGTTGATCAATCTCCAGGAGTCTCTGCTGATGTTCGAGGAATGTTTCAAAAAAGTTTCATACGCTAACCTTTTTGTTTCGATGATGGAATTCCTGTAATCCTTACGTAAGAAAGTTATGCATCCCAGGTCACCTGATCCTTGTTGACATTATGAATCAGTTTCACGTTAGAGAGTGTCTGACGTTTGTTAACTAATTCTTCATTGAACCAGCAAACAGGCGATTTTTGTACATTGCAATCCCTGGTTATTTTCAGAGGAAATATATTTTTTATATGTTATATGTATGTAGTTGACATTGACAGATCCTCCTACATCCGTCACAATAAAAACATTCTATGAAAGGATGTAATTATATACAAAGTGATGAAATCAACTAACCAGAACTTTCAAAAATAATTTATATTATATAACAATAAATAGTTGAAGTAGATAATCATATTATCTAGGCTAGGTAAATGAGTATTTTGAAAGTAATCAAAAATTAAGTAGGTAGTAATTAGTAGATTTCATCTACAAAAAATTGAAAAATAAAAACTTTTTAACAAAAAATTAAACCGACGAAAAAATCAACTGAAAAGCAAAAAATAAAATAAACCTTCTTAGTCTTAATGATAACTGAGCTCCTAAACTAATGTGAGTAACTCATTTTGAGTCGGCGCCAAACAAACAAGCAAATGGCGTAAAATGATGGCAGCGAGATGCATAGCGGCGTTATAATTACTTCTTCAAAGTAATATAATGATCTTCGATAATTGTTTGTTTGGCGACGAATCAAAATTAGTTACTCACATTAGTTCAGGAGCTCAATTATCATTAAGACTAAGAAAGTTTATTTTATTTTTTCTTTTAAGATTTTTTGGTCGGTTTAATTTTTTGTTATTTATTTACAGCAGAAAAGAACAGAACAACAGAGTTCCAATTATGGAATCGCACAGAAATTACAACATTTATCATTACATTACAAATGTTAAGCTAGATCGAACTAAAGATAATTATTAACAAATACAAATACAGTTTATCCTAGCTAGTGCATAGTATGTCTCTAGAAGGAAATCTAATTTTTGAAAGGGGTAAGTGAAATAGGTGAACACTAGAAAAGGTGGAATTGTATATTTGGTGCATACGTGATATTGGGGCGTTCAAGGAATAATTAATGGTTACTCAAGACAACTTGAACAAATTACTATTGCGCATGGAGTAAAAATTTGCCTTGAGTTTTTCCATACAATTTTCTGAATCAATTTCATTATTCAACAAGTCACTAAGAAAAATGACGTCAGCAATTTTCCGTCTGTTTTCTAGTTCGTCAATTTTGTATATTTTTAGGCTGGAAGTATATGGAGGAAAATGTTGGTTTACTCTGAGTTTGAAGTTAAGGAAGCGTACCAACCTCTTTTGATCCTATTCTATTACAATAATGTATTTTTGATAAAAATGATTCCGCATAATTTCCGTGAGCTTGTCGCGCAAAGTTTTCAGTTTTTGAATCTATAACGCACGGAATAACATCCAAAGCAATAACTTTTTACTTTTTATTGTGTTTGAATGAAAGCTTGTCTTCAAAAAGGTTTTTCATCAATTATTTTATTTCGTGCTCTTTAGTACTCAAGTACGCCTTTATCTATGCATTTTTTTTAAAACATCGTTATTGTGAGGCCTTTTTTACATGTAAGTTCTGAGCTATCTAATCCTTCAATGAGGAGACTATCTAAAGATTAACTCATCCGCCATCTTCAATTTATGAATTTGAACTAAAAATCAATAATCTACGACCCCAAAAACCCCGACATACCAATTTTGAATCGAATCGGACCATAATTACAAAACTCGTCCGCCATCTTGAATTTGTGAATTTTGATAATAAATTAATTAATAATCTCCGACCCAAAAAACCCCCCACATACCAATTTTGAATCGAATCGGACCATAATCATAAAACTTGTCCGCCATTTCGAAGCCGCCATCTTGAATTTTGATAACAAATTCACAATTTCCGTCTCCGAAAACCCCCACATACCAATTTTGAATCGAATCGTACCATAATCACAAAACTCGTCCGCCATCTTGAAGCCGCCATTTTGTTTTTTTCTCTAACAAAAATGGATTACAAATTTTGAACCGGAAAGAATGACAAAATGACATTCTAACGAAAAAGTAATGGAAAATACAAATTTGACCATTAACCAACAAATTCGATTCCATAAAAAAATGTCGTTTTTTTTTAAATGGCACCACCCACTCAGTTGAATATAACTTTTCAAAAACCCTTCCAACGGTATTTTCAAACCTAAAATCCGTTGAGTATTAAACCCAAAAAACTTATTTGTTTTCCATTATGATCAAATCAAAATAAATAAATACAATTTGAAAACTGGAAAAACGATTTCATTTCATTGATTAAAAAAAATTATACCCACATGACTATTTGGTCGATTATCAACATATCAGATGCTCAAAGTGCACACCTCCCTCTTCCACGCATCTTCTACTTCTAGAGGTATTTCGCTGTGTTCTCTGCTTGCTAGTTTTCTCTCAAACAGGTCTCTCCATGTAGTGGTCGATGGAGTTTCATCTGACACTCTACTCATAAATGCTGGTGTTCCGCAAGGATCTATTCTCGCACCAACACTATTTCTACTTCACATCAACGACCTGTTGAAAGCAACTTCATGTCCAGTACACAGCTTTGCCGATGATAGTACCCTCCATACCGCTTTCTCTTCCAGGGCCCCTATATCAGCCCGTGAAACCAGAAATGAACGAGGAAGAAATGTTAATAATATAAATATGGACTTAGCAACAATTCTCGAGTGGGGATCTTATAACTTGGTAGAATTCAATGCAAACAAAACACAAGCATGTCTTTTCTCTAGAAACGCCGATCTCACTGTGCCTAACATAACTTTGTCAGGAGTAACCATACCACTGAAGTCATCCATATCGATGCTTGGTATTACTATCAGCAATAACCTTTCCTGGGAAAATCACGTGGTGAGGTCCATTGCCAAAAGTGCACCCCAAAAACTTGGTTTTTTGTTTCGTGCCAAGAGCTATTTCACCCCCACTCAGCTGCTTATGATCTATAAGGCACAGATCCGACCTGTCCTGGAATACTGTTCCCATATTTGGAGCGCGGCACCTAAACATATCCTGAGGCTATTGGATTCTGTCCAAAAAAGGGCAATTCGTCTCGTCGGTGATGCCTCGCTTACAAACTCGCTCACTTGTCTGGAACACCGTAGAAAAGTTGGCGATTTGTCTCTATTTTATAGATATTTTCATGGGCGATGCTCTTCCGAAATATCAACAATCGTTCCTGCTTTGGCAGTCTCTTCGAGACTAACCCGTCAAGTTCAGTCATCACACCCCTTCGTGGTCACTTTGGAGACCTGCAGAACATCACTTTCCAAAGACTTGTTCATCCAACGAACAGCGAGGCTTTGGAACTCATTGCCTAGGGAGGTGTTCCCCGAGGCATACAACCTCCAGAAATTTAAGAAGAACACCAACTCCTACCTTCTTTTCCTTGGTTCCCATGATGTTCTCTGAACATTACAGGATATCCCTTTTCGTGGGAACCAGAACATATAAAAAAAAACTTCCTCAAGCATTAGAGGCGTAATAGTTTCAAAAGCTTGGCGTTTTTTATTTTCCAAATTAGCCAATGTTGCTGTAGGTGTGGAGTATACAGGTTTTTTTTAATAGCCCCATACAAAAAATCTAGGAGTGTGAGTTCCGGAGAACGTGTGGGCCAACGTATTTGTTCACCAAAATAAGATGATTCACTACTGGGGCAGCATTATGGGAAGGAGCCCCATTTTATTGAAAGTATAGTCTCAAGAGGTAATTCTTCTAGGAATCCTTCAATCTGAATTTGAAGAAAATCTAAATATCGTACACCATTTAGACGGCCTTGAAAGAGTATTGGTCCAATGATTCTTGTACCAATAATGCCTGCCCACAAATTTATCCTAAAAGTTGCCCTGGGGTCTCATGGGGTCTCATGGTCTCATTCTAACTTAAATTCCTCACCTTAAAACTTTTAAAAAGTTATAGCAATATTATTGATCAATTGAACTCAAATGGTGTTGAATTGTGAATATCCACAAATTATTTTCAATTGAGGATATTTCTTTCAAGTGCGAAATATTTCATTAATGTGATTGGAAACTAGCCAGTAATTCAGCATAGAAATAACAGTTTTATGACTCATAAACATCAATGAAAGAGTCGAATACCAAACATTCTACTTTATGGAAAGGGATTTTTATAAGCATGTAAAACATTCCTATACATTTTTGTGGCGAAACAATATAAATATAACAGGAAAAACGAGATACCCTCAATAGACATTTTAAACATAATTATTTCAGAATTTTCCAAGAATTCGTGGACAACTTTGGAGTGGAAAAACATCCAAATACCATAAAACTCTTTTTTTTTTCAATATAAAAAGTTTTTCGTGTTTTTTTTTTTTTTTTTTATGTTCTGGTTCCCACGAAAAGGGATTGCACAGTCGGTTTCCTGGTAGTATTTTTGTCACGAAAAAATCTCTATTGATTTGTCTATAAGCGTAATAGGGTAGTTCTATCATTAGAAGTCCGTCTTACAATATATTCCATAGGGTTGGACCCAGGACTGATCCTTGTGGCACCCTGCTGAAGATTCCTCTGGTTTTGGAGGCGTTTTCTGCTTAAAGGATTATCCACCTACTAGCGAGGTACGACATTGTCACGCTGGTTAGATTTGTGATTTAATATTCTGACTGGTGAAGGATAATATCCAATTGTTGATCTTTCAAATGTATCAGGAGAATGAAATTTGTTACGCCTAATTTTTCACCAGGAAAACTATGCAGCTGATTCATGCATTGGATTACTTGATGAATACAAAGAATAATGTTTAACGTAACATTTCCATCATTAATAGTGGACTAAAAATAGCTTAAAATTATAAACTTATATTTGTGCGCTGATTGTTTATTAATTGTTTGAACAATGAAAAACAATTTTGTTAGGCAAATTGGAAATAACTCAATGAATATCGAAGTAATTCGACCCAAATTGATGCTAATGGGATTTTTGAGGTCGCTGAACAAGAAAAACTATAGCGTGGCCAGTCGTGAAAGTAGATTTTATGAATGATAATTTACAGGTATGTTTTATTTATGTGTACATCTCAGAGAAAAACTTTTCGGGTAAAAGTTGTGGAGCTACTGAAGCTCTATCAAAACGAATTATAGTTTGACGATATTAGGTATGGAAATGAAATATTGCGATTTTTTTTTAATCTTTCAACAGCTGCCACTTTGAAACTACTGGACCATTTTCGAAATTAGCCGAGGTATTGATAAGAGGTATTTTTGTTTCATTCGGTTGAAAAATGTGGCCTCCACTTATCAAGTTTCGTTATATCCCATATATAAGTTTTAATATCACATTTTAAACTAGAGATTTTGGTCTTTGAAGCATGACCTGAAAATTCAATTCAATTATTTAATATTTAAAGCTCAAAATATTGAATAATTGAAAAACATGACAAATTTTTTCAATTGATTTCCTTTTATTTGTCAATTTGAGAGTAATCTGTAAATTTCAGATGTATATCACGAAAAAAAAAATTAAGATCTTTAATTGATTTTAGACAGAATTCTGCTTTGACGTTATTTCATATACGTACTATTTTTATAAAAAAAATCACGTTTATAAACATAACACTCGTTAGCTGCATTTTTTTTCTTTCAGATAAATTTTTGTTAGATTAATTTGATCAATTATAATAATAATAATACATTTATTCAAAATGTGGATTACAAGAGATAAAATGACAATTAACTGTGAATAAATGTGAGTACTCAGTAAGTGATTTAACACTTGTTTTGAGATGAAAACAATAAATATCAAATAAATTATACGTAGTACATAATATGCAGAAATCGTTAAAATAGTAGAGGTACATAAGATAATAAAATTACATAAAATTATAAAATACAAGTATATGACTGGAGAGTGTCATTGGAATTTTTTTTTTCCCTTCTCTTTTTTTTTTTTTTTATTTTTTATTTTTTTTACAAACATGTGGTTTTAGAGAATTCGATACAGAAATCGTTAAAATACTAAAAGTACATAAGAATAATAGAAGTACATAAAATTATAAGAGTACAAGTACATTACTAGAGAGTATCGTTGGAGTAATAAAATTACAACCCGTGGATTTAGGAAAACAAATTTGGAATGACTTATACGCTCTAATTATTCTATATCAACAACGTTGAAATCAGTGAATAAGTCTTAGTTTGCGTATACTTTGAATATATTTAAGAAACGATGGTGATATGTATAATCTTTCTAGGTTTGCTGAATATGTGAGATTTGAGTTGTTGTTTGAAATTTGCTACAGAACTAATATTTTTCAAATTCTCAGGTAATGAATTATATATTTTGGGAGCAATGTAGGGATATGCTCGTTGGCAAAGTTATTTTGTTATTTGTGGAACAAGGAAGTGATGTCGTTGTCGTGTGTTGTAATTATGTGATGGAATCTGTGCTATATGTTTGGTTTGATGATATTTCAAGTTAGCCGCAAAGTAATACAACTGTCGGACATCGAATATTTTGGCATCTTTATAAAGTTCATCAGTTGGATATGTTGGTTCTCTTGAGGTAATGATTCTAAGGATCCTTCTCTGTACTACTTCCAGAGAGTTCAGGTGAGTATCAGTTGTGCCACCCTATCCTAATAACCCGTATCGCAGGTGACTCTCAACTAAGGCAAAGTGTAGGGTTTTAAGTTGAGACATTGGCAGGATTTTTTGAGGTGCCTGAACTTATATAGTAAGGTCTGTAATTTTTTTGTTACGTAAGTAATGTGATGGTCCCATCTCAGATGAACATCAATATATACTCCTAAATATTTAATTTTGGTTTCAGGTTTTATGACAACGTGTTCACCATGTATATTGAATGTCAAGCAGTCAAATGAAGGAGTGTTGGACTTGTTACAACTGAAGGGTAAGTAACTTGTTTTATCAAGATTAAGTGTTAGTAATCTGTGATCTAGCCAATTTTTAATTACAGTGAAATCCGCTTGCGCTTTTATTTTCAGATCATCCCAGTTTTCTGCTTTGTATAAGATAGCGGTGTCATCAGCAAACCCGATGATTTCGCCACTGCCCTTTTGTGAAAATAGTCCATTTATATATATGTTGAATAGTGTGGGCCCCAAAACAGTTCCCTGTGGGACCCCGTACTCTATTACCTTGGATTCACTGATTATATCGTTCACCCTTACAACTTGGTGTCTATCGGTAAGGTAGCTTCTGAAAAGCTCGAGACAATTGTTGCGAAGGCCAATATCCTCCAAAGATTGTAATAGGAGCTGGTGACTGATGGTATCAAAAGCTTTTGATAGATCTATAAAAATGCACAAACACGGTTTGCTTTCATTCAGGGCAGTGTTTATGTAATTGGTTAAGCTTAGGATGGCATCTTGGGTGGACATTTTATCTCTGAATCCAAATTGTTTGTCAGACAAGATGTTATATTTGTTCATGTATGAATTCAACCCTTTTTTGATTATCATCTCAAATATTAGATCAAAAGTTATAACAAATTTAGTGTAAAGCGCTCGTCGTCGCCTCACATTTTAGCAAAAAAATTCTGCAGCTCACAATTTTTTTTTCAAAGAATAATTTTATAAACCCTTTTGATGTGAAATTTTCGAGTGGCTCCCTTGGTTATTAATTTTCCTTTAATATTCACTATACAATCTAATTTGGCAACTTATTTGTTAAATAATTAATTAAGCACACAGTTTACGGTTGGTAACTTTTTACATGTTGTTCCCAACATCATCACTAATGTACAGTAAAAAGTTACCACCATCCCCCAATTTTATGAAGCTAAACTTCAATATTACTCCACTAGTATACGTAGAGCGTCAGGTGAGCACTAAATTCACCGATCAACTGTTCTCCCGTGTTCTATCTAGTCCGGTCAATTTAGACATTCGAAGTTACATAAAGTCCCAACAAGCTGAATTTCTGTGAAGTTGTTCAAAACATAATTACAAACAATGTCTAGAAGTTCCCCATCATTCCCCTGTAAGGAAAAAATTTAATTCAAGGTCAAAGGTCAAAAAAATGAGTTTTTCACGATTTTCAGCAAAACGGTAAGTTTTATCATAAAAGTACCTCAGACAAAAATTGTAGATCATAAAATTATCTATAAAAAAAGTATCAATACTTTTTTTCTTACGAGCCACCGTTTCTGAGATATAACGATTCTAAAAGTTATAAAAGTTGTTATCGTCATAATATGCACACGTTTCCACGCCACCTATGAGGTAGTGTACTTAGCGCGTTTTTGTTAACGTGGTTTCCCCAGTAGGCCTACTCCACGGGTCAGTTGTGATCCTGTTTAATGTAAAACTATTGCAAAATAACGGAAATTTTCAAAGATTGGGAAAGATAAAAGCGATGTAAATGAAAAAAAAGTGTTGAAGTTTATTCGTCTTATTCGTAAGTTTCAAATTCTTGTTCTTCTTCTTGTTCTTCTTCTCCTGCTTCTTCTTCATCTTCATTTTGGATGCAAGTAAATTGCGTCAATAGCGATGTATCGCATGATACTTCGTCGGAGTCAAACGAATCCTCCATTGTTTGTGATTCAATATTAGAGCACGACCGGCCTTGACAATTTGTGCATGCCAAAGAACAAGACAGACCGACTTTTTTGCAACCACATTTAGCACTGCATCCCTTTTTGCAGTTGCAAAAAATAGTGTTCAGCAGTTTTTCCGGCGCAGGTGGAAGTAAAGTTTGAACTGGCTCTAATATATTGTTGACCAACTTCCAACCCCAGTCTGTAGGGTCTAGCTGATAACCAAGCCACACTTGAACTTGGTAATATACTCGAAGAAGATGTTGGTGAGCAGCAACTGAGGTTGGCGGAAGACAAGCTAATTGAACTTGTTTTTTATTTTTAGTATTTTTAACGAAACATGCATATCGATGTTTATCTAAACAGGTAGTTTATCACCATACTTTACTTTTAGTCGTAGCTTAATCGTTCTGTTATCTAGAGTCGTAGTTTTGCAAACCTTTTGTAATTCGTTCAAAGTGAACTGACAGTCATCGCTATTTTCAATGTAAGTAAATATTTCATCCATTGCCAAATTCGTTGCTTCGTCTTTAGGACGACCCATTTTAGCTCCAGTGGAAGGTTTTAAAAAATTAGCATAGCAATCTCGATGATACTTAGCTTCAGCAGCAACTAAATCATATTCAAATTCGACTCGAGCAAGAACAGCTTTTGCTAAAGCATCGTCACGAGCCCGAGCTGTTTCCAGAATTGAATCTTCAAATTGAAGTGTACTTACTTGGCTGATTCGACGCCGAAAATCTGAGGATTTTCTTTTTTCACTTTCTTCATTTAATTTCTCGCCACAAAATAAGCACAGTTCTTTGAAACAAAAAGCTGATTCACTGATACGTGATCTAGTACGAGGAGGACTTGCTGTGGATGTACTGGCTTCTTGTTCTTCACGTTGTCTTTTATTAGCTGCAGCAATAGAAGACTTTCGAGTATAATTTTTACGGCAATTTTCATGTATTGTCACAGATTTCTGATTTTTGAGATATTCCGAAAAATCATCAGCTCTTTCGATACTTGCATTAATTAATGTCTTCATACCACGTTCAACAGTAACAACTTCACTTTCAGTTAAAAGTTCAGCACAAGTAAAACAATATTCAGACATTTTCAATATAAAACTCAAAACAGCACAATATAGGTTAGAATAAACACGTGTTTTCACTACAGAGTGACGCTCAAGACTAACGGTATTTCATTTATTATAGCAGGTAAAGACCCTAGCCACGTACACAATGAAACAAGAGACATGTCTCGAAGTTACACTGGCTTAAAGATTAAGGGACTGGGTTTCTTTTTACCTGATATTCTTGTAGTTAAAACTTATGTATATTTTATATTGTAAGTATAAGTTACAATGACCGATAGAAAAATATTTAAACATTTAATATATATATATATATATATATATATATATATATATATATATATATATTATATAAAATTTTACAACTCTAGATGTATATACGTGGCGTACTCATGCATATTATGACGATAACAACTTTTATAACTTTTAGAATCGTTATATCTCAGAAACGGTGGCTCGTAAGAAAAAAAGTATAGATACTTTTTTTATAGATAATTTTATGATCTACAATTTTTGTCTGAGGTACTTTCATGATAAAACTTACCGTTTTGCTGAAAATCGCGAAAAACTCATTTTTTTGACCTTTGACCTTGAATTAAATTTTATCCTTACAGGGGAATGATGGGGAACTTCTAGACATTGTTTGTAATTATGTTTTGAACAACTTCACAAAAATTCAGCTTGTTGGGACTTTATGTAACTTCACTCTCATTTTTTGGTCTAAATTGACCGGACTAATCTCTCTCTAACATACAAATATATTTTGGATCCAATATGAAGTTAATCAAAAGATAAACCTATATTTCTATTCTAAACAAGAATTTTAAGCACGAACTCATTTATAAAAATGGACATTTCGTCAATTTACCGAAAAACGTAATATTTTCGTATTTGATAAAATTTACACTTATATTAACAAAGAAAAAAAAATTTACACTGCGTATACCTTGTTTGAGGTTGTAATATAAATATTTGTTGATTAGGTAAGCTTATTGTTTTTTCTATATAAACGTTAACAAAGGTTATTTAACAAAAAATTTCATGGATTTTGGAGCAATATTTGTTTATTTTTTTGTTTTTGGCGAAATTTTATTATTATTTAAAAAAATTTAATAAAACCAATCAAACCTCCTTGAAGTACAGCGTTCAAGCTTTGGAAAGTACGATTGAAAAATCATGATATGACATTTTGAACTAGAGTTTTTGGTTTTTGAAGCATGGCCTAGAAATTGAAATTTGTCATTTTATGAAATTATTCAATATTTTGACCACTGTATTTTTTTAAATAAAATTCTAGGATTTTTTCCATCCACACACCTTCTTTTTTCTTTCATTTGAATTCTGGTTTGCTCAATTTGATCAATTATATCAAAAGTTATAACAAATTAAGTGAAGTGCGCTACGTGCTCCTCGAGAGATGCACATTAGAAAAAAAAATCTGCAGCTTACAGTTTTCGTTTTAAAGACGAACGTTATTTACCTTTTCTATGTAAAATATTCCATTCTTTCGAATGACTGTATCAGTTTTTCAAAAAAATAATATTTGTTCCAAGATATTCAATAAACAATACAATTTTGCAACTTATTTGTTATATAATAACTTAGGCACACACTTTACGGATGGTAACTTTTCATATGTTGTTCCTTACATCATCACTAATGTATAGTAGAAAGTTACCGCAGTCCCCTAACTTTCTGAAGGAAAAATCTAATGTTACACCACTATAGAGAAATGGGAAACAGATACGTTTCTGTAAACACTCAGCCAATGAGGTACTAAAGTACATCATACTGGCAAATTTAGATGAAAAATCATCTGTGAGTCCAATATAAACGCCAGTTACTATCTTCTTCATTTTTATCGTGGATTTTTAATTTTTCAGAAATATATTTTCATTCAATACTCAATTGAGAATAATTAGTTGTTCTATAATATTCAATTTGAGAAAGAGGCGGTCTTGAATTAAAAACGATCTATCATTGTTTGAAAACGCGTTCTCTTGAAATACATTGCGTAATCTCCTTATTTATCTCAATGAGGTGTTTTCGTCTCATCAAATAATTTCCGGATTTTTCCATAGATTGACTCGACCGACCGCAAGGAAACATTTGATCAGAGTCTTGTTCCTGTAATTATGAAAATTTGCCTAAGCGATTCAACTCACATGCGAAGAAGACATTATGCAATTTTCTGAAGGACATCAATAAAATTCATTTAGCGGTTGCACACATGGTTGGAGCTATTATTTGTCAAGCAAATCAAATGGTTTCATTGGGGGCTGCGAGTTATAGCAACAAAAATGCTATTTAGGATGAATTATATCTATTATTTATAGCGCAGAATGAATAAACTGCTGAATGTTACTTTTAAGATAAGCAGGTGTGCTCCTTCCCAATGTATTCGAATGATGAAAATAAATCAGTTCGCATAAGGACACCAAGTTGTATGTTTGCCCCGTTTTCCAAAACTAGTGTTTTGCTGATGTGCTGAGACAATTTCTGAAATCATCATGTTGGGGATGCAAACCTACATACCGAATACCGAAAGAAGAACATCATCCGATAAGACCTGGTTTAACAGAACTACTCTAGAGCTGTGGCTTCCAAACAGGCAGCATACCATCGATGGCTAAAAAATCCGGGCCCTGAGACCAGAGCAGCATATGTCGAGGCTAGAGGCATATGCAAAGAGACAATAGAATGCTCAAAAGATGCCCACAATGCCAAAATAAGATCAAAACTTGCTGAATGTCCTAACGGATCCCGTTCATTTTGGTCTTTCGCCAAAGCTGTGGGAAGAAACTTCACTTCCAGCTCATTTCCTCCTCTAACCAAAGAAGATGGAACACTAGCAACGACTGCCCAGGAAAAAGCCAATATCTTTGCGCACCTATTTGCTGGAAATTCCACTCTGGATTCATCGGGAAAACAACCCCCGAACATTACACCTATTGACAGTCACATGCCCGAGATCACCTTTCGCCAACGTACTATCAGAAAGATTTTGCTGGGTCTCAACACCAACAAAGCCTGTGGATCTGACGGAATCCCGCCGATTGTTCTCAAGAAATGTGCCCCCGAACTAACACCTGTTCTTTGCAAGTTGTTCAACCACTCTTACAATTTGGGGGTATTTCCGTCCAATTGGAAAATTGCAAGAGTACAGCCAGTCCCTAAAAAAGGCAAAAAGGCCCTACCTAGCAACTACAGACCTATCGCACTGCTATCTATTATTTCAAAGGTCATGGAAAAAGCCATCAACATCGAGCTCATGAAATATCTGGAAGACTCAGGAATTGTCAACGATAGGCAATATGGCTTCCGCCATCAAAGATCAACTGGTGACCTGCTCGCTTACGTCTCACATATATGGCAGCTATCTATTGAAAAGTATGGAGAAACTTTAGCTGTGGCATTAGATATCTCCAAGGCGTTCGATCGAGTTTGGCACCAGGGACTCCTCGCCAAGCTTCCGTCTTATGGCTTGCCCCCTCAGCTGTGTTCTCTGCTTGCTAGTTTTCTCTCAAACAGGTCTCTCCATGTAGTGGTCGATGGAGTTTCATCTGACACTCTACTCATAAATGCTGGTGTTCCGCAAGGATCTATTCTCGCACCAACACTATTTCTACTTCACATCAACGTCCTGTTGAAAGCAACTTCATGTCCAGTACACAGCTTTGCCGATGATAGTACCCTCCATACCGCTTTCTCTTCCAGGGCCCCTATATCAGCCCGTGAAACCAGAAATGAACGAGGAAGAAATGTTAATAATATAAATATGGACTTAGCAACAATTCTCGAGTGGGGATCTAATAACTTGGTAGAATTCAATGCAAACAAAACACAAGCATGTCTTTTCTCTAAAAAAGCCGATTTCACTGTGCCTAACATAACTTTGTCAGGAGTAACCATACCACTGAAGTCATCCATATCGATGCTTGGTATTACTATCAGCAATAACCTTTCCTGGGAAAATCACGTGAGGTCCATTGCCAAAAGTGCACCCCAAAAACTTGGTTTTTTGTTTCGTGCCAAGAGCTATTTCACCCCCACTCAGCTGCTTATGATCTATAAGGCACAGATCCGACCTGTCCTGGAATACTGTTCCCATATTTGGAGCGCGGCACCTCCTGAGGCTATTGGATTCTGTCCAAAAAAGGGCAATTCGTCTCGTCGGTGATGCCTCGCTTACAAACTCGCTCACTTGTCTGGAACATCGTAGAAAAGTTGGCGATTTGTCTCTATTTTATAGATATTTTCATGGGCGATGCTCTTCTGAAATATCAACAATCGTTCCTGCTTTGGCAGTCTCTTCGAGACTAACCCGTCAAGTTCAGTCATCACCCCCTTCGTGGTCACTTTGGAGACCTGCAGAACATCACTTTCCAAAGACTCGTTCATCCAACGAACAGCGAGGCTTTGGAACTCATTGCCTAGGGAGGTGTTCCCCGAGGCATACAACCTCCAGAAATTTAAGAAGAACACCAACTCCTACCTTCTTTCCCTTGGTTCCCACGATGTTCTCTGAACATTACAGGATATCCCTTTTCGTAGGAACAAGAACATAAAAAAATAAAAAATAAAATAAAAAAGTTAATTTCCAGTCCCGAATACTTAACTGGCGCAGTCGTTGTAGGATTTGTCAAACGATTCGACAAAAATCGCGAAATCGGTCTGTATCAACAGTTAATTGACAAACTCTGAAAAAATATGTTCGGAACCGAAAGACTCGAAGAAAACCAAGTGGAAAGCAGTGTTGGGCAAGGACTACATCGCCAAATTCAACACATTCGAAGCAGGGGACCCAAATCGCCGAAGTTTCGAAAACCTGGGTGAGAACCACATCGTCGAAGCCAGCCTAGTCATAGAAAGTCTAGAGACGAGGGAAAGCATCGCCCAAATCTCATTGGCAGTAGCTTAAGGAACCAACAGAAGAAAGAAAAAGATGAAAGCCATCATCACACTACTGCTTATCAGCTGCACCAACGGAAAATTAATCCAACCAACTTGAAGACAACCCTGGTCTCCTACCTTTCAAAATTGGAAATGCCCAAAATAAGATTGACCACTGTCATTTATCCAAATATTTGACATAAATCACATAATCGAAGAATTTCATGTACATCAAAAACAATTTACTACATTGAAAGACACTTTTATATTGAATACTACTAAAGCCAACTATAAAAAAGAATTCTATAATCCATACGAATTAATTGAAACAATTGAACGAAAAATATATTCTCAAATTAATCAACTGAACCCTTTGAATGATAAAAGAATGAAATGTGGTTTAATTGATGGATTAGGATCCATTATCAATTCACTAACAGGAAATTTAGACCAAAATGTCGCTGAAAAATATGATAAAGCTATCATGACAATATCTGAAAATCAATCGAAATTAAAAACCATTGTTAAAGATCAAATCACCCTTCTTCAAAAATCTATTGAAATATTTCAAAAACTACAAGAACTATGGCACATAATGAGATATTAATGCAGAATCGTATTACTGAGATTGAAAAAATTCTACAAACTATAAAAATGGAAAATTTCAAAACTTATGAATATTTTCTCATTCAACTACTGATTTCTCAGATGACCACAGCTTTTCAAGTAATATTCGATATTTTGGAAAGAATCGAAATTGCAATTACTTTTTCGAAACTAAATATCCATTGCCGAACCAAATGAAATTTTGCAAGAATTACAAATAACTGTTAGTTAATTAACAAATAATAATAAAATACCATTCGAACCAAAAGTTGGAAATATTCTTCTTTTTGAAAAAATAATGGAAATCAAAAGTTATAGTAGAGGAAATGAAATAATTTTCATCATATAAATACCAATTGTGGAGAATTCAAGTTATAATTACTTCCCAGGTTGTTATGAAAGTTTGTGATAGCATTTCGGGAGAAGTTTGCCTCGTCCGTGAAGAGTACATATCCTAAAAATTGAGTATTTCCAGCCAATTTTCTCAAAAACCACTGACACATAGTAATGCGTTGGGGAAAGTCTCGTGGCAAAAGAGCTTGTACCCTCTGAATATGGTATGGATAAAATTGTTGATCGCGGATAATTCTCCAAACTGTGGACTGGGTAGATTAGAGAGCTTCAGCAATTATTCTTGTTTCTGGATTATCTGGATTATACAGGTCACTGCTTCAGACGTTTTTCGGCATCAATTTTAGTAAATGCAGGAGGGGACATATTAACCTTAATGCGCTATGGAGGATGGCAATCTAATACCGTGGCAGACAGAAGAATACATCGGGGAGTCTATTAAAAATAGAATTAAGGTTGTTAATAAAATCGTCAACTCTATTGAACAACCACTCGACCTCTTTACTGAAATGGAGACAGAAAATACACCGTATATGAATGATCAACCCTCAACTTCTACAATTAATATAACAGAAAATTTACTAAAAAGAAATTACATTGTACAAATTTTATATCAACTATAATTTTTTATAAATCATTCAACTGTTGAAGGTAGGATACTTTAATGCTATTTTAGTTTTGCTAACCATAAAAAAATTAAAAAAATTCATCAAAAAATTGAACCGACGAAATACGGAACTGGAAAGTAAAAAATAAAATATACCTTCTTAGTTTCAATAACTAAGCTCCTAAACTAATGTAAGTAACTAATTTTGAGTCGGCGCCAAACAAACAAGCAAATGAATTAGGTAAGGCGTAAAGTGATGGCATCGAGTTGCGCGGTGACATTCTGATGATTTTTTTGAAGTAATTTAATGATCTTCGTTGATTGTTCGTTGGCGCCGATTCAAAATTAGCTACTAATTAGTTTAGGAGCTTAGTTATTGAGACTAAGAAGGTTTATTTCATTTTTTACTTTTCAGTTCCGTATTTCGTCGGTAAAATTTTTTGTTGAAAAGTTTTTATTTTTCAATTCTTTGTGGCTGGAATCTACTGAATACTACCTACTTTTTTTTTATTACTTCCAAAATACTTACTTACCCACCTTACTTCAACTATTACCAGTTAAATAATATGATTATCTACTTTTACTATTTGTTGTAATATAAGTTATTTTTGTTGTTCTTGGTAGTTTATTTCATTACTTTGTATATCATTCCATCCTCTCATAGAATATAATGATTGTGACGGATGTGGAACAAAAATAATGACAGTAGCGATCTGTCATTGTCAACTACATATGTGTGTGCCAATGTTCACAAGTGAAAAATCAATTATCCCTCATTTGTCTACCCGTAATGGTGGATAATTTCATTTGAAATCCAAATATGAGGTATACCCTATCTTTAAAAAAAACATCCAAATGAAGAACCCAGTACAAAGTTATGCCTGATAGAATCGGTTAACGTACAAGAATTCAGAGGGTGAGTGATCAATATCCTTCATTTTGCTACCCTCAGGGGTCGATTTCATCTTTTGAATTCAAATGGGACCAACTTCGAAGTACACCCTATCCACTGAAGAAAGAATTAACGGAATCGGACGCCTCAGTAAAAAGTTATGCGTAATCATACATAAAAAATTATAAAAAAAATATACGCGTCGACTAGAGAACCTCCTCCTTTTTGGTTTCGTCGGTTAAAAATTGATATTAAGGTACATTACTTGTATTCTTTAAATGTGTGCAACATGTGGGGAAAGTACTTTATCTCACTCGTGTGTATGCACAAACTTCCACACTCGTGAGAAAAGTTAAACTTTCTCCACCCAACTAACATTATGGGAAAATTATACCAAGCAGTGGGGTAAAACGGCTTCAAGAAGTCCGAATTTACCTATTTCTGACCAAATATTTCACCTTCAAGTACTAACTAGCTCCAAAGTTATAATTGGAGTTATAAAAACCATAATTGAGACCACCAAATCTCCTTCAAAAACCAAAAACTTAATAGGCGTAGTGCGTAGTATGAAATTACTTGTTATGGACTTCAAATATACCTTCACACCTCATGGGTTAATAGAGTTATTTACTAGGTTAAATTTTACCTAAAGGTAACCAGCAACATGTGTTTAAAATACTTGGAACTCTCAGGAAAAACCTTCTGGTGAATATTTACCTAATTATTACCTCATGTGTGTTCATATAGTCAGGGAATTGACGAGTCAGTAAACAGGTCTACTATATACTCTTCATTACCTATTTTGGCACCCATTAAGTTAAAGGAGTTGCCTGGACATTTCTTGACCTAGTTTATACCTACTGCTCTACAATGAGGGCGAGATTACCACAATATTTGTCTGATCAGACTAAATGTCTACAACGAAGTCAAAGTTACCTAAAATAAAATCCTCAAAGTAACTTAGTCTATCATCAGATATTAAAGACCAAGTCGATTCAGATGAGGATGACATGATACAATTTGCTTCCTTTAATTTTTTTATTGTGCCCTAAATTTTAGAAATCTATAAAATGCCGAGCAAAAATTCGAATAGAGTTAGTTAACCATACAGGTATACCACCAACTATTATCGATTAGCTGCCAGAATGAGAACAAATGAAAATATAATCCGAAACCATCCTATACTTTCCGATGTCCAGAGATCAGAGCCATCATCTTCCACTCAGTCATCATCAACTGCAGAAATTAATGTAGAGTGTGAAATTGCTTTTACTGTTTATTATACCGGGGAAAAATATGGATCAGAAGACGATGAGTTCAATGGGAATAAGGCACAAAGCTTGGAAGATAACCTCTCATTGTTAGAGGAGCTCAGACATTGGGCCTTGTCGCATAAAGTCTCCATACAAGCAGTTGGTGGTCAACTATGGGTGTTGCTCCACGTCTTTTCATCACGGCAACTATTTTAAAACACTCATCCGTTATTGAAATAAAAACATGAAAGCGTTAACCTTAAACTTTGGTTAGGTCTCAGGTCATGTCGGTAAGAGATAGATGGGAATGACAGAATGCACTGAACAATGAATGGGCTGCGTTCAGAAAGCTTCGTCTGTCGCCAGCGGTAAACTACAGCCGCGACGTTTTCAATGATGCAGCGACAAAATGGAATTCAATGAAGTTCATCCTTTTGAAGTAAATGGATAAAAAAATGGTATTGAATACGCAAAAAAATCGAATCAAATAGAAAATTTATTTTAACAAAAATGATGAGTTTCCATGGCTTCGAAAATTTCAAAACCAATCATCGTGGCTTCCGGAAAAGTCAAAATCAAGCAAATCATAACCCAACTAACATTATAGGAAAATTATACCAAACAGTGGGGTAAAGCGGCTTCAAGAAGTCCGAATTTACCCATTTCTAACCAAATATTTCACCTTCAAGTACTAACTAACTCCAAAGTTATAATTGGAGTTATAAAAACCATAATTGAGAGCACCAAATCTCCTTCAAAAACCAAAAACTTAATAGGCGTAGTGCGTAGTATGAAATTACTTGTTATGGACTTCAAATATACCTTCACAGCCTCATGGGTTAATAGAGTTATTTACTAGGTTAAATTTCACCTAAAGGTAACCAGCAAAATGTGTTCAAAATACTTGGAACTCTCAGGAAAAACCTTCTGGTGAATATTTACCTAATTATTACCTCATGTGTGTTTATATAGGAAGTCAGTAAACAGGTCTACTATATACTCTTTATTACCTATTTTGGCACCAATTAAGTTAAAGGAGTTGCCTGGACATTTCTTGACCTATTTTATACCTACTGCTCTACAATGAGGGCGAGATTACCACAATATTTGTCTAATCAGACTAAATGTCTACAACGAAGTCAAAGTTACCTAAAATAAAATCCTCAAAGTAACTTAGTCTATCATCAGATATTAAAGACCACGTCGATTCAGATGAGGATGACATGATACAATTTACTTCCTTTAAATTTTTTATTGTGCCCTACATTCTAGAAATCTATAAAATGCCGAGCAAAAATTCGAATAGAGTTAGTAAACCATACAGGTATACCACCAACTATTATCGATTAGCTGCCAGAATGAGAACAAATGAAAATATAATCCGAAACCATCCTATACTTTCCGATGTCCAGAGATCAGAGCCATCATCTTCCACTCAGTCATCATCAACTACAGAAATTAATGTAGAGTAAGAAATTGCTTTTACCGATGATGATACCGGGGAAAAATATGGATCACAAGACGATGAGTTTAATGGGAATGAGGCACAAAGCTTGGAAGATAACCTCCCATTGTTAGAGGAGTTCAGACATTGGGCCTTGTCGCATAAAGTCTCCATACAAGCAGTTGGTAGAACACTCTCCTTTTTGTTCCCACATAGGAGTATTCAACTATGGGTGTTGCTTCACGTCTTTTTATGACGGCAACTATTTTAAAACACTCATCCATTATTGAAATAAAAACATGAAAGCGTTAACCTTAAACTTTGGTTAGGTCTCAGGTCATGTCGGTAAGAGATACTGAACAATGAATGGGCTGCGTTCAGAAAGCTTCGTCTGTCGCCAGCGGTAAACTACAGCCGCGACGTTTTCAATGATGCAGCGACAAAATGGAATTCAATGAAGTTCGTCCTTTTGAAGTGAATGGATGAAAAATGGTATTGAATACGCAAAAAATCAAATCAAATAGAAAATTGATTTTAACAAAAATAAGAGATTGATGTGTTGAAATGATGAGTTTCCATGGCTTCGAGAATTTTAAAACCAATCATTGTGGTTTCCGGAAAAGTAAAAATCAAGCGAATCATAATTGGTCGATTTTTTAATGGTATTTACAGTTGGCTGATAAATTGTATATTTCCGGGCACCGAATGCGGAACGCAGAAATGTCAAATCAAAATTATTCAGCCAATCACAGCACACCATTTTATATTTGAAAAGTTATGATTGGCTATTTCTCTTCGGAAAGAGATTCCCTCATTAGACAATAACATTAATCATGGTTTCTATTCTGGGAAGATGTGCACTGAAATATAAATATCGCGTACTATTATCAACATTACTGATGGATTTGATATTTAATTTCAGAATGAACACTCATTACAGGGTTTTCTAGTCAATATCCATTTCTCTGAGTAACTATAGGTTACTTGGCCTTACCATTAACATTAGCAAAACATATTGACTTTTTCACCCCGTATTGACATTTGAGTGTTTCTGCACAGAACATAGAATAAGTAAAATATAAATTTATTATCCACGATTCGCAATCCATCCAGAGAACGAAACGTATAGACATGCATCCAATAACATATATTGTATTTCATCACGTGACCACAATGTGAAAGGGTCCGAAATCCCAAGATAAGGAAAATGGACTTCAAAGTCAGGAATAAAGGTTACTTTCGACTTTGAACAAAGTCTATGTGTTCTCATAGTCAAAATTTTAAGGAATTTCGACATATAGGTCCCATATGGAATCTACGCCATATTTTCGGTTTGAACCGTTTCCGCCATTGTAAAAATAATACATAATTTTCTCGAATCGACCACATTTTAATGAGTGGTAGTCAAAAAATAGGTGAATATGATATGTACACACATACTTCATCTATAAAATCAGTTTTTGAAGTGTTTGATGGAAAAAGTTGTCAAAGTAGACATGAATTAATGTTTTTTTTTCATACAAATCTAATAATTTGATGGGCCCACTTGTTTTAGACGAGTAAAAATCAACATTATCACAGAAAAGTTTATATCGCAAATGAAATCACAGCTAGGTGTGGATGCGAAACCATCACTTATTGCATTATCTGCTATACGTTTATTGACAATTTTTTCTTCATACGCCATGTTCATGTCAACTTCAACGCTTTCACGCATAAGCATGTTGGTTAAGATACACAATATACAGTAAACTTTTATCATCTTCTTCTAACCTGCCATTGTTTGTTGTTTGTTTCATTACAGTGTTTATAACCTGAAATTGGTAAAAATGACTACATTTTTACCATCAGTCGACTAGTCTGGAGGCAATTTTACCTATTTATGCCTTCAACTTATAAGGAGAAATGTCTTAATTTCCCAAATTTCGACTTCTGAATTACTTCCATTTTTTTCCCCATAATGGTAAATTTAAGGTAATTATAACGTAATAATTACCTTCGCCAATTAGGGCGCTGACCTATTCGAAGGTCGAAATGACGTAAATTTTACCTATAATGTTTGTTGGGAATTGGTCGATTTTTCAATGGTATTTACAGTTGGCTGATAAATTGTATATTTCCGGGCACCGCATGCGGAACGCAGAAATGTCAAATCAAAATTATTCAGCCAATCACAACACACCATTTTATATTTAAAATGTTATGATTGGCTATTTCTCTTCGGAAAGAGATTCCCTCATTAGACCATAACATTAATCATGTTTTCTATTCTGGGAAGATGTGCACTGAAATATAAATATCGCGTACTATTATCAACATTCACATATCAAACGTATAGACATGCATGAAAAAACATCCAATAACATATATTGTATTTCATCACGTGACCACAACGTGAAAGGGTCTGAAATCCCAAGATAAGGAAAATGGACTTCAAAGTCAGGAATAAAGGTTACTTTCGACTTTGAACAAAGTCTATGTGTTCTCATAGTCAAAATTTTAAGGAATTTCGACATATAGGTCCCATATGGAACCTACGCCATATTTTTCGGTTTGAACCGTTTCCGCCATTGTAAAAATAATTCATAATTTTCTCGAATCGACCATATTTTAATGATTGGTTGTCAAAAAATAGGTGAATATGATATGTATACACATACTTCATCTATAAAATCAGTTTTTGAAGTGTTTGATGAAAAAAGTTGTGAAAGTAGACATAAATTAATGGTTTTTTTTCATACAAATTTAATAATTTGATGGCCCACTTGTTTTAGACGAGTAAATATCAACATTATCACAGAAAAGTTTGTATCGCAAATAAAATCACAACTAGGTGTGAATGCTAAACCATCACTTATTGCATTCTCTGCTATACGTTCATTGACAGTTCTTTTTTCATACGCCATGTTCATGTCAACTTCAACGCTTTCACGAATAAGCATGTAGGTTGAGATACACAATATACAGTAAACTTTTATTATCTTCTTCTAACCTGCCATGGTTTGTTGTTTGTTTTATTGCAGTGTTTATAACCTGAAATAGGTAGAAATGACTACATTTTTACCATCAGTCGACTAGTCTGGAGGCAATTTTACCTATTTATGCCTTCAACTTATAAGGCAAAATGTCTTAATTTCCCAAATTTCGACTTCTGAATTACTTCCATTTTTTCCCCATAATAGTAAATTTAAGGTAATTATAACGTAATAATTACCTTCGCCAATTAGGGCGCTGACCTATTCGAAGGTCGAAATGACGTAAATTGTACCTATAATGTTTGTTGGGCACTTGTTGCGCAATATACTATTATTGTAATGAAACGCTATTTAACTGACAAAATCAAAAAGAAGGAGGTTCTCTAGTCGACGCGTATATTTTTTTCTAATATATGATCACGCATAATTTTTCACAGAGCAGTTCGATTTTGATGATTATTTTTTTATTAGATAGGGTATAATTCGAAGTTGGTCCCATTTGAAAGTGTCGTTTTGTCAGTTGTTCTGTTTGATCAAAAGCAACTTTATGGCAGACTAGAAGAAGATCTCTTTCCAAAACAATTTTTTTCTGAATTTCACAATTGATGCAAAAAAAACATCTTGGACGCAACTAAAGTGTTCCACACTTTCCAAAAATAAACTAGAGAAGCAGTTGTGACATCTCTCAAGGTGATAAATATATACAGACACATCCAAATATTAATGGAAAAAATACTTCGTGAATGTATCACACGATAAAAATTCCTTGTAATAGTAAACCTGTCAGAAACGAATATTATGTGGCGCGTTTTTTGATATCAAGCCAATATTCATTTGCAAACTCACAATCATCTTGATTGATTATTTCTGATGTGTATTAGATCCCTATCATTATCAACATTAAACATATATATATATATATATATACTAGCGGACCCGACTGACGTTGTCCTGTCCAAATTTCTATGTTCCCTAAAATGTTTTTCCCAAAAATTTTCCCGTTATCCCATTTTCCTGTTCCCCCTTTTTGTCTTTACCCCGTTATCCCCCTATCCTCTCATCCCGTTATCCCGTTTTTTCGTTATCCCGTTATTCCCCTTATCCCGTTATCCCGTTTTCCTGTTATCCCGTTTTTTATTTATCCCGTTATTCCGTTTTCCCGTTATTTCCTTATCCTGTCATCCCGTAATCCCGTTTTAAGGTTTTTTCGTTATCCCGTTATTTCCGTTATCCCGTTTTCCTTAAAAAAATAAAAAATAGGGATTGATCGTGGAAGGGTGAATTAAGAGTAATATGAATTTTTGTTATTCCAAGTCATGACAAAATAAAAATAAAAATCTTGCCAAAAAAATAGGGGTTGATCGTAGAAGAGTGAAAATCTAGGGTTGTATGTATTTTTGAATGCTGTATCATAAAAAAATAAAAACAGAAAATTTTGTCTAAAAAATAAAAATAAAAATTAAGGGGTGGACCACCCTTAACATTTAGGGTGATGATTTGTGAATCTAAACCATCCAGGACGCCACCCAACCGCATACAAAAAAATTCATTCAAATCGTTCCAGCCGTTTAGGAGGAGTTCAGTGACAACACACGTACAGTAGAATTTTATATATAAAGATATATATATATATATATATATATATATATATTTATTCCGCGTACAATATTACGTCCGTACGTGAGTTTCCGACCATACACTACCGCGTCCTGAATGATATAACGTCCGTAAACCGGCGCAGTATTATTTTCCAACAATAATTCCATTATTTTGATCGAACCATTGAATTATATATTCGCTTCCAGAGCTCCCATGGCATATGAGAACAGAAAACATTCATTATCGAATGCGAGAGTTATGTACACCAGAAAAACATAATGAAGGACGTACTATTATACGGTCTTTGAAAGTTCCAGTATACATTTAGTTCAGACAATTTCTGTTTGGGGGGCGCTTTAAATCGTGAAAGCTAATATAAATTGAATATACTCCTTTCACCTGTAGCATGATGATGCGTCCTCAGTCTGGCAACCATGTACAAAAATACATTTTGGTCAGTGTCTTCATGTGCAAACACGTGCGAAGTTCTGGTGCACTTTCATTTTGTGAGTAAGTAAACTCCTTTGCATTTTTTTTACCTGACTTTCATATGTTTTTACAGAAATTCAAGATTTATGAGGAGGAAAACATATCATATAAGAATGCAATAGTAAATTATATCAATTTCCCCCATTTGTTCCCCAGAAATAA